>CM018042.1:14734708-14842208 GCA_008638375.1 Nyssa sinensis | reverse complement strand
GCCCGGTTACAGTAGGCATTTGAATACATGAAGGGTTGGTATATGTTGTCGGAACAAAATGAGCCTTAAGAGGCTGTGGTTGCTGTTGTCCACCATTATCAGCCATGTCTATAGAAATAAGATTTCCTAAAACTTCAGATTTAATAGACAAACCACGAAAAGCTCTCAAAGTTCTTTCTAGCTCAAGGTCTAGTTTTTCTAAGTCTAGGTTGCACGAACGGCGACCAAACATAAAACAAATAAACCTACCCAATCAAATATACCAACTGTAGCAAAGATAAAATGCAAAGAGAAGGGAAAGATTTCACCGTAATAGATTGCAAAGCAGGTAGAATTTTTCTTCTTTTTTTTTTGTATCAACCCGCGTTTGCTCCAATCGACTCCGCTTCTCTTTAACTTTTTATGATTGCTGCACACCAAAGACAAAGAAAAAGAATAATAGCAAAAAAAAATAAAAATAAAAAAAAATAAAAAAAAAAAAATAAATAAAGAATTAAAATAAAAATCAACTACTAATTTTTTAACAATTCAACAGTCCCCGGCAACGGCGCCAAAAATTGATCTGTCGTGGAAATCAATCAAATTACCAAACTAAACTACTAGTATAGTAGAGAAGTAAGGGTCGAACCCACAGAGACTGTTAATTATTTAAAAACTAAAGTTGAGATTAATTTTAATTGAAATTCACAAAGAGTGATTGTTGTTGATTTTTCCTAAAATTAAATGAAAACTATACTTAAAGCAAATATTTAACTGAATTAATGAGGAATCAAATTAAAAGAGAATTCCTAGGGTGTTGAATCCACCACTAATCTTGTAATTAGCTTCAATTGTATTAATTCTTGGGTCATTCAATTTGGATGTAAAAGACGTATTTTGGCTACAAGCCTCAATACAATCATCAAGAAAATCACGCACCAAAACCCTAAGCACGAATCATCTTTGGTCAACACAAATTGTCTACGCTAATTCTAAGGTCATAGTCACAATTTGTTTTCCCTGAGTTATGACTCGTCCTACGGTTTTGATGTATGTACACATATTACTATTGTATAACCACATAAACAAAATCACAGAAATTGATTATGTGAAACTGAATAATACGATTAATGCTTTAATAAAATCCCAATGTTATACAATCAACATCCAAGACTAATTAACCCAAAAATAAAATACAAAGAAGTAATATTACTTGACTAGGGTTTCATCTAAACCCTAGGAATAAGAGGACTTAGCCCATGATCGTGGAAGAGGAGACCATAGCCATGGAATTCTTCATCTTCTTCTTCAGAGTTGTCTCTTTCCTTCTTTTCTTCCTCCCTAGATCTCCAAGACGGCCTCCTCCCTTTTCCAAAACCCTAGGTTACAATATTATCCATCTTTTTCCAAAAATACCCTTACAAAATAAGAATTTAGGAAAATAACATAAAATCCCGTAATTAGACATTAGGGGCCCAAAAAGGGAGTCTAAAGTGTTCCAAAATAGAGCCTATAATGCTAAAATGGGCCCTAGTCCACCTATATATGGATCAAGCTTCTCTTCTAACCCAAATTCACTTGTTTTCCACTTCTTTTAGCACTTCAAAGCCCAATATTCTCCTTTTTGCTCCAAATCATCAACTTTGACGAGCTTTCTCTGCAAAAAGATAAAACAAGAATTAACTAGCAAATGCATATAGATTGGAGAAATTAAAATAATAAAACTGCAAGAATATTTAGAGTTAACACAATAAATATGCACTTTTTAACCAGTTATCACCGAACCGTCATGGCGTTTGGGATTGGTGGGTCCCTTCTGATATTGTGCTTATAAATACGGGATGAGATTTTGGACTGACCTTTCCCCCGTCATTTTCACTGTGCTAGGAGATTTCGTTTGCCATTGTTGGTTCGTGTGACCTTGAAGAATACTGGTTCCCTGAATTAGAACAGGTTCGACTGATTTTTCCTCTTCTCTTGCTTCTTTCTTCTTAAGTCTGGGAATAATGTCTGCTCTTCTTGAATCCCCAATTGTGAATGAGGGAGTGGGAAATCCTCCTGAGATGGCTGTACCGTCTTCTGTGGAAGATGTGGGTAATCCTGCTCCCGAAGTTATTGGGGAGATGCCTGTTGATCCTCCCACTAGTCCTGGAGTTAGGATAGTTGATGCTTTTGAGGAGCCCCGAGACAAGGCTGGGGAGACCTCTGGTAGGTCTTCCCGTAGAGAATAGGGTGAGAGTGCTGTCACTCGGAGCCTTCTGGATGAATGGAGGGTGAAATTTAAATTTCCCACGAATGTGACCTGCAGAGCGCCAGGCCCCAGGGATCGTCCCCATAATGTTGAAGCCGGGGAGATTTGTGTTTACCTTGCCTGGTTTGAAATGGGCTTGAGACTCCCATTACCGGATTTAGTCAGGCAGTTCTTTTGTTGGTTCAAACTCTGTCCTGCCGACCTGAATCTCAATAGTTGGCGGCAGCTTCTGGGGTTTGTGGTGTTGGGACACCTGAACAAGGTGGATGTGTCTCTGGACTTGATCCGTAGTAATATGAATCTGAAGTTCAAGCAGGCAGAGGGCCTTTTCTATATGTCCTTTGAGAAGGGGTTCCGACCCCTGACCTCTGTTCCTACTTCCAACAAGACGTGGAAGAAGTGGTACTTCTTCGTCGGAGGAGGATGGGAGCATGAAGGCTTTCAGGAAGGAGAGGCCTCGTCGTTCCCTCGTGTTACGGGTCATAGGGGTGAGGCTTATTCTTTTAGACTTTCTTTTAGCCTTGTTATGCCTTCCGAACTGATAAGCTGATGTGTCTTTCCTTACTTGTGTGCAGATAAGAGTGTTTAGAAGAGGCCCGACTTTACTGAAGCACTGCGGGATCAGTACCGAGCACTGCTTTCGACTCCTGACCGGGCTCATTCTGTCATTATTACTCCAACAAACTTGATGGCTGCCCGTAATGCAGAGCTTAAGAAGAGGTTGACGTCGAGATGGGCTGTGTCGGATGCCCCAGTGGCGGGGGAGTCTTCCTCCCGAGCTGAGCCTGATGCCCCCCTTGAAGTAAAGAGGAGGAGGTTGATTTCTGGCTCTCCTGAGCCGGCTCCTGCCGAGACTGAAAAGGAGGCTGAACCTACCGTCCTTGTTTCGGCTGCTCCTCTTGTTTCTTCTGGTCCGAGCAGGAGGGCTAGGAAGGGGAAGGCACCTGCTGCATCGTCCGAGCCGTTTAATGAGCCGGACTATCAGATCGCCAAGAGGGCGTTTGATCAAATATGGGCTCATGGCCCGCACCGGTACAGAGGGGATGACCCCTCCAAGCTGATGACTGAGATGATGAATCTCCAGATGAAGGTAGCTTCTGAAGCTTTTTTTCTTGACTTTTCTGTTTGTCTGTTCGTTCAATCTAACCCATCTGTCTTGCTTTACGCAGAGTATGCATAGCTTGGCTGCTCTGATGGTGACCCCCATGGGCCTTGAGGAGGCCGAGAAGCTGCGGGCTGAAGTGGAACAGATGAGGGTGGAGCTTGGGACAGCCCGATCCAAAATTCAGAGCATTGAGGAGGATCTAAAGAAAGCTACCACCAACCTTACCATGGCAGAGTCTGAGAGGGACATAAATGCTTGGAAGGTTGAGGGGCTTGAGGCGGAGTTGGTTAATCTCCGGAGTTCCTTCGATCAGAAGGTTCAAGAGGCGACTGATCATGCCCGGGCTGAGACTGAGACGATATTAAAAGATGAAGTTGACCAGATGGGTGATGAGCTGATCCTGTTTGGTTTTGAAAGCTTCCGAACTAGATTCCAGATTCAGTTCCCGGGCTTTGACGTTTCATCAGTTGTTCCCCCTGAACCTGCCTCATCTCGTCCTGATCCGGATAAGACGGCTGGGGCCCGTGCCCTTAACTTGGATGAGGACGCAGGCCCTTCTGGGAAGTCTTGAGGCCCTATGGGTTTTTATTCCCTTTTTGTTTTTGCTATTTGATGTAATGGGCGTATACTTCCAATCAATAAAATTATTTTTCCTTCAAATTCTTCTTGTGTTCTTCCCTTCTGTGTAAGTGTGGCTGCTCTAGGTCTTTTGCATGCTAGATCAACTTTTTAGTAGTCAATAGTCGCTTTTGCGAGCTTCGATACTGGTTACTGAATAAGGGATGTAGATTAATTTCAACTGCCTCATTATAATAAGACAAGAAAGTAAATATAATCAGATAGCTAGAGCCTGATAGAGTGGGAGTAAACCCCTGTAGATCTCTTAGGGTAGACTGCTCTGAATCAAGAGCTTGTGAAGACAACTAGGCAGCTCTGTGCTTGTCGTTATGATGCTCGGTATGCTGAGTACTCAGGATCGGGATATATCCGAGCTGTTTGAGCTTTGTGATATGACTTGGCTTGTCATAAAAATAGTCAAGACTAGAAGATCTGAATTTTGAATAGGGGGTCTATATAATTAGACTTTGTTCCCCTTTCTGTTAATTCGGGCGCTTTAGTGCCGGACTGCGGTCTCTATTTAGAGGGTTCCGTACCCTGTCTCTTGGTATATCGAAGAGGCACATTTAATGCGCCATTTATTTATTCGACCGTCGTTTAGGATTTCGAGGCCACTCTCTTTTTCACCGTTGTGACGGTTCAGTTGGCGTCTTTTGGACTTTAAGGGTCTATATAAATGGAAATGAGGGCATACGGTTGCGTTCATCTTTTTGATTTCAAATTGTCCCCTTGTGAGAAAGGCTTCATATGCTGCCGGAGTTTTGCCATTTGCCCGGAGATGATGGGTGATTCCTTGCCTGAGTTAGGAGCGATTAAACTGTGGCCGAGAGTTAACCTTCCCCTTTTTCAGTCTCCAAGGAAGGATTGAAGGAAATACAAGTCTTCTTGTCTCCTCTGGCATCCGGTCGAGATTCCTCTGATTGGTGGTGTCCCTTCCTTGATTCAACCGAGGCCTGGAGCGTTGGTGATGAAGATGAAGGCGAGTTGCCTCCTCTTCCTCATGCCCTGTCAGAGACCCTCGCTCCAAGTGGCTGGGGTGAAACAGACAGTGTGAAGAAGAAGATTGAAGGTGGGTTGCCTCCTCCCCCTTGTGACTTGGCAGGGACCCTTGCTTCAATCTGCTAGGGTGCTATGCCGATTACAAAGGTGGAGAATGAAAAGTCTCCTAAGGCCCAGAGCCCTCATCGTCCGTTGGTCATGAGACCAGTGATAGTGATGATGAAATGGCCTGGGCACTTCTTGATGCAGACTGGGGTTCAGGGCTCCTTCCTTTCGAATGGAGCCGGCAGCGGCGGTAATGGAAGTTTGGCTCTTGTGCCCCTTTATCATCCCAGGAGAAGAGCCGTTATGTTGCCAAGCGTAGCTTCCGTAATAGCTTCTGTAATAGCTTCTGTAGTGGTGTCTTTGTACTGATGTAAATCTTCTGAATTATCAATAAAATTAGATTTCTTCTTCTCAGATTTGATGTTTGTCTGTGAATGTGCTCTTTTGTAGCTTAAACACTTTCTCGTGCATTTCTGATTGTTCTGAAAATAAATCAAAGAAACTTAGAAAAATGCCTGAATCGAAGTACTTTACCCCTGGTTGGAACCATAGTACTTGTTGTTCGTTTGACAGATAAGCTAAATAATATAAATATCAAATCCGAGGTGTTCCGATCTGGGAAACTTTAGTTTGTAGATACTCGGAACTTCTGTTTGTGGATGAGCTGAATCATAAAATCTGTAAATTGAAGACGGATCATGCTCGGAAAGCCTGTGTATAAGAGTAATCCAGGCTCTGTAGGCCTGCGTATGAACCAAGTATTTAAGATCTGTATATCATGGACCAGGCTCTGAAGGTCTGTGTATTATAGACGGACCAAGTACTGAGACTTGTGCATTTATGGACCAAGTCCTAAAACTTGTACATTAATAAATGGACCGAGTAAAAACTCGTACATTATGGACCAGGCTCTGGAGGCCTGTGCATTAGTAGATGGACCGAGTAAAAACTCGTACATTATGGACCAGGCTCTAGAGGCCTGTGCATTAGTAGATGGACCGAGTAAAAACTCGTACATTATGGACCAGGCTCTGGAGGCTTGTGCATTAATAGATGGACCAAGTCATAAGACTTGTGCATTAATAGATGGACCGAGTGAAAACTCGTACATTATGGACCAGGCTCTGGAGGCCTGTGCATTAGTAGATGGACCGAGTAAAAACTCGTACATTATGGACCAGGCTCTGGAGGCCTGTGCATTAATAGATGGACCAAGTCATAAGACTTGTGCATTAATAGATGGACCACGCTCTGGAGGCCTGTGCATTGATAGATGGACCAGGCTCTGGAGGCCTGTGCATTAATAGATGAACAGTTTTATGGAAGTAAAAGAAAAAATCTTCATTGATAATACTTCCGCAAGTGTTCTACGTTCCATGGCCTAGGAACAGGCTTCCTAGTCATGTCTTCAAGCCAATAGGTGGTAGGTCGAACGACCTTTGTTACTTTGTAGGGACCTTCCCAGTTTGGTGACAACTTCCCCATGGTGGGATCCTTGGTGTTCTGAAAGACTCTTCTTAAGACGAAGTCTCCAACTTGAAAGCTGACTGTCTTGAGCCCTACCTTGGATTTGTTGACCATTCTTTGTTGATAAGCTTCCATCCTGATGCTGGCTTGATCCCTTCTCTCTTCGAGCAAATCCAAGTTTTCCATCAGCTGCCGATCATTGGATTCTTGCTCGAAGGCCTCAGTCCTCAGAGTTGGCATACCGATCTCAACCGGAATTACTGCTTCTGTTCCATAGGCTAGTGAGAAGGGAGTTTTAGAGGTGGGAGTTCTCCTGGTTGTTCTGTAGGCCCAAAGGACTCTAGGGAGTTCTTCTGCCCACTTCCCCTTGGCCTGTTCCAACCTTTTCTTTAACCCGTCAAGGATTGTTCGGTTGGTGACCTCTGCTTGCCCATTTGCTTGTGGATGGCCTGGAGAGGCAAAGTGCTGCCTGATGTTGAGATTTTCGCAGAATGCCTTGAAGCCTTTACCAGTGAATTGTGTCCCATTGTCCGAGATAATTACACGTGGTATGCCAAACCTGCAGACAATGTTCTTCCAGGTGAAGCTTTCGACTTCCTTTTCTGTGATATGCGTTAAAGGCTCGGCTTCGGCCCATTTAGAGAAGTAGTCGATGGCCACCAAGAGGTACTTCCTGTTTGGAGGTGCTCGTGGTAATGGGCCCACAATGTCTATTCCCCATTGAGCAAAGGGCCAAGGACTAGGAATCGGGATAAGCTCGTGCTGAGGCTGATGTTGGTACGGGGCAAATCTCTGGCATTTGTCACACTTCCGAACATATTCTTTAGCCTGTTTCAACATGCCGGGCCAGTAGTAGCCCTGCGATAGAGCTCGGTGGGCTATAGTTCTGCCCCCATTATGATTCCCGCAGATTCCCTCATGTATTTCAGCCAAGACATACTGTGATTCGTCTGGGGCTAAGCATTTTAGCAGAGGTTGAGAATACGACCTTCTGTAAAGCTTGTTGTTCAGGATCAGGTACCGAGCCACTCTGATTCGGATTCTCCTGGCTTTGTTTTTGTCCTCTGGGAGGAGACCGGACTTTAGATACTGGAGGATTGGGGTCATCCAGCTCTGGGGCTGTTCGTCAACTTGAGCAACTTGTGCTTCCTCAATGCTGGATCCTGGCTGAAAAGAGATTTTAATTGTGGAATCTGCTTCAAATTTGAGGCGGGAGGCCATGTTAGCCAGAGCATCTGCTCTGCAATTTTGGCTTCTCTCAATTTTCTGGATGGTAAACGTTTGGAAGGAATTCTTCAAATGGCTCACCAATTCGGAATACCGAAGCATCCTGTCATCTTTAATGGCAAATTCTCCCAAGACCTAGCTTACTACCAGTTGGGAGTCAGAGAAGACATCGAGGTTCTGAGCCTCGCATTCCAAGGCAAGTTTCATCCCTAATATTAGGGCTTCATATTCGGCTTCATTATTAGAAGTTCTGAATCCTAGGCTGACTGCTTTTTCTGATGTGAGCCCATCAGGGGACTGTAGCACCAGGCCTACCCCTGATCCTTGATCGGTTGACGATCCATCAATGTACAGCAGCCAGGTTCCCGAAGTCTCGGTGACTTGTGCTTTGTTCTGAAGTGCCGGGGTGAACTCGGCTACGAAGTCAGCTAAGTCCTGCCCTTTGATGGAGTTTCGGGGTACATATGCTATGTCGAACTCCCCTAGCTCCACAGACCACTTTACCAATCTTCCCGATACTTCAGGTTTCCTCAGTATTGACTTCAGGGGATAGGCAGTTGGGATCTCGATTGGATGGGCCTGGAAATAAGGTCAAAGCTTTCGAGCTGATATGACCAAGGCATAGGCCAGTTTCTCTACCTCTAGGTATCTTTTCTCCGTGTCGAGTAGTGCTCTACTGACGTAGAATATAGGCCTCTGTACTCCTCTGTCCTGTCTGATCAGTGCGGAACTGACCACGTTTTCGGAGACTGCAAGGTACAGGAGTAACTTTTCTCCTTGTACTGGTTTTGACAGGAGCTCTGGAGAGGCTAGATACTCCTTTAGTTCTTGAAAGGACTGCTCGCATTCTTCTGTCCACTGCAAAGTCTTGCTGCCCTTTAGAGCTTTGAAGAAAGTTAGGCAGCGATCGGTGGATTTGGATATAAATCTGCTCAGTGTGGCAATTCTGCCGTTCAGTGCCTGAATCTCCTTTCTGGACTTTGGTGACTTCAGTCCAATCAGGGCTTGGATCTGAGTGGGGTCGGCTTCGATGCCTCTTTGAGAGATGATGTACCCCAAGAATTTTCCCTTCGTAACTCCGAAGGTACATTTCGAGGGGTTGAGCTTCATCCTGTGTTGTCTGAGGATATCGAAGGTCTGGGCCAAGTGCTGGAGGTGGCTGCCTTTCTGAAGGCTCTTTACCAGCATGTCGTCGATGTAAACCTCAATGGTGCTGCCGAGTAGTGGGCTGAACATCTTGTTCACCAACCGCTGATAAGTGGCTCCAGCATTCTTCAAACCGAAAGGCATCACTCTGTAGCAGTAGAGTCCTCTTTCGGTTATGAAGGCAGTCTTCTCTTGATCTGAAGGGTATATCTGGATCTGGTTGTATCCAGAGTATGCATCCATGAAACTCATAAGTTCATGCCCTGCAGTGGCGTCAACCAGTTGGTCTATTCTCGGCAGTGGAAAGCTGTCCTTGGGGCACGCTTTGTTGAGGTCTGTATAGTCAACACAGACTCTCCACTTGCCGTTCTTCTTCTTAACAAGCACGGTGTTGGCTAGCCACTCGGGATAGAAAACTTCCCGTATCATCCTGGCGTCCAGCAGCCTCTGGACTTCTTCGTTTATAATCCGATGCCGTTCAGGAGCGATTGGCCTTCTCTTCTGTCTGACTGGGGGGTAATCCGGATCTACCATCAGTTTGTGAGTTATTAGATTAGGATCTATTCCCTCCATGTCCCTGGTCTCCCAAGCAAAGATAGAGAGGTTGTTTTTCAGAAACCTGACTATCTTTTCCTGTTCGGTATGTGTAAGGTCTGGGCCGATGTACAAGTAACGCCCCTCTGCTTCTGAACTGACCAGTACTTTAATGGGCTCGCCAACAGGTTTGGCTCGGCTGTTACGTCCCCTTGGGCTCAGGGGCTCTTCAACGCCGGATGGGCAATCTTCCACCTCTGGAGTGTGAGTGAAAACCGGATCTGCACAGTCCCGAGTGTACTGTAATTGCTATTTCGGAGCTTTCTCCTTGAGGGCAATAGCGTGACACTCTTGGGAGGTTGGCTGACATCCTCGAACCGAGTGTACGCTCTGGTTGTGGACGTACTTCAGACACTGATAAAGGGTCGAAGTGACTGCCCCTATCTGGTGTAACCAGGGTCTCCCGATGATGACGTTGTATGGAGACTTCATGTTCAACACCATGTATTCCGATATGGTGGTCTTCTGCCCTTCACCTTCTCCTACAGTGGTAGGAAGGTCAACTCTTCCCAGTGGGGTGCTGAGGTTGCCATCAAAAGCTGCCATCATGGCAGTGGTGGGCTTGACGTTGTCCTGGTCTATGCCCATCTGCTTAAGCGGGTCATAGAATAGAATGTTGACTGAGCTGCCAGTGTCGACCAGGACTCTTCTGGTCTCGAAGTTAGTGATTCTGAGGGTAATAACAAGGGCATCACTGTGAGGGCAGTGTACCCCTGCTAGATCTTGCTCGGTGAACTGGATCTCCGGCCCTAGCTTGAGCCTCTTTTCGACGTTGGAGATCTGCAAGACGTTCGGGGCGGTTCTGGCCTCCCGAGCATATCTCTTTCTTGCCCTGTTGGACATTCCTGTAATAGGGGAGTCAGCATGGAAGACGTAGATGACGTGGTTGTTCTGCCTCTGAGGCTCGTTTCGTCCTTCCCTCTGCTCCTGCCTCTGTTCGGGCCTCTGATCTGGCCGCTGCTGAGGCTTGTCCTCTTGGGGGTTCTGTCTTCCGTCCTGCTTGACGAACTCCCGAAGACGTCCCTTCTTTATGAGCTGCTCTATCTCATATCGGAGGGTCCTGCAAGAGTTAGTTGTATGTCTATGATCTTTATGGAAATTACAATACTTACTTTGGTCCCGTAGGCTGGGATCTCCCTTGATTGGCTCCGGCCACCTCAGGTTTTCCCGATCTCTGATCTACCGGAGTACCTGGTTCGGAGTGGTGTTCAGAGGAGTGAATTTGGTGAACTCCCTTGGTGCGGAGTTGTACACAGCTCTGGGAGTTGTTCTCTTCTCTGGGCTCCTGGCCCTCTTTTTATTGGAGTCTCTTCTGTGATCCTCCTTCTTCCCGATCTCTGATCTGCCGGAGTACCTGGTTCGGAGTGGTGTTCAGAGGAATGAAGTTGGTGAACTCCCTTGGTGCGGAGTTGTATACAGCTCTGGGAGCTGTTCTCTTCTCTGGGCTCCTGGCCCTCTTTTTGTTGGAGTCTCTTCTGTGATCCTCCTTCTTGTGGTCCTCCCGTTTTGGATTGTCCCTCTGGGTCTGATCTCTGCCCTTCTGGGACGTGCGGTTGGCTTCTTCCAGGTTGATGTATTTTCTGGCCCGGTCCATTAATGCTGCCATATCGGCAGGAGGGCTTTTCGTCAAGGAATCTCTGAACCCACCTTGGGCAAGCCCGGCTGTAAGGGCTGTTACAAGGAATTTCGGGCTACAATCCGTGATCTCAGTGAGTTCGGTGTTGAAGCGTGCAATGTAGGCTCGGAGGGATTCCTCCCTGGTCTGCTTAACGTTCAGCAGGAATTCTGGCCCCCTTCTGAGCCTCCTGTTGGTCATAAACCTGTCCAAGAACTGCCTACCGAGCTCGTAGAAGCTGGTAACGGAGTTCGGAGGGAGGTTGTGGAACCACTTCAGAGCAGTTCCCTTTAAGCTGGTGATGAACGTCCGGCACATGAAAGCATCCGAAGCTCCGTGAAGGGCTATCGTATGCTGATAATAAGAAAGGTGATCTCCTGGGTCTCCAGATCCGTCATAGAGAGTGAACTTGGATGAATTTTCTGGGCCTTTCTTCTGACATGATGGTGTGAGTGAATGGGGTGGCTAGCCTTCCGAGCAGCCTGGCCAGTTCGTCTTGTTCTGGAGGATTCTGAGGTCCTCTCAAGGTGATTGTCCGGTCTATTGACTCGGCAATTTCCTCTACCCTCCGCGGGTCTTTGACTCTGACATCTTGTGAACCCTGCCTGACAGCCTCGGCTTCGGGGTAGTAGGGTTGATTACGTCCTTCGGACGGAGGAGGATTCCGAACCGGAGGGTTTGGTGCTACATGAGGAGGCTCCTGCGGTGCCGGGTGTGCTCCCGAGGCCCTTGGAGTTGGGGCTCGAGTAGTGCTCCGGTAATGGATGTCGGGGATGAAGGCGGATGTTCCCCAGCCAGGGACTGTTGATGGCTGGGGATCTTGGCCAACATGAGGAACGCTTGAGGGGTGCCCAGGCTGGTTAGTTGGAGCCTGCGCATGAAGTTCTGCGTTCTCTGTAGCAACAGGAGGTTGCGTTCCTGCAACGAAGTTAACCGGCGGGCTAGGAGAACCCGTTGCTTGGTTCTGCGTAAGTGTCGCCAGTGTTCTAGTGATGGTAAGCAACTGTTCCTGAACCAGTTCATTGTGTCGTTTTATTGCTTCGATCTCTTGTCGCATAGGGTTGGCCGCTGGCCCCCTTGTGCGGGGAGCAGGCAGCTGACGTTGAGCGTTTTGCGAATTCTGAGTATTCTGTCGTGGTCGGAGATTTGGTGCCATGGTTTTCCGATGGGGAAAGAGATGAGTTTTATGAGTAGAGCACTTTGGAGATTAGTCGTTTCCCACAAACGGCGCCAAACTGATGCTGCATTTTTCGGCTCGCAATAAGTATGGACTCCGTGACCTGTAGAACACTCAGAAAGATGATCAGAGGACCACCAGGTTGGCTTCGGCGGTAGCCGCTCCGATGCTTAAGTAAGTAAAAGAATGGAAAAGACGGTATTGAAAGCCAAAGAATGAGCATAAAAAATAAGGCGTACCTTTAGGGTTTAATTTATAAGCCGTGGCTTTCCTAAGTTGATTAGGATTCGAAGCCATGAATATAGGGATTTGATCACCGGAGATTGCAGTTACCTTGCATAGAGATAACCATAGATGCCCTTCCATAGAGATAACTATAGATGCCCTGAATATAGGGATTTGATTACTGGAGATTGCAGCTACCTTGCATAGAGATAACCATAGATGGTAGTTTCCTTGTTGAAGACTGCTTCCTTGTTGAAGACCGCTTCCTTATTCCCTGCTCGGCATCCGCTAAGGCGGTGACGAGTTCTGGAGTGTTGGTCTGAACCCTGTGACCTTGTTCTGGATATATATATGTTCGGCTACTTCCGACCTTGTATGATGATCTGGATGCTTGAGTTTTTCCTCATTGGCTGAATGAGAATCATGTTGGCTGAGCGTAGGTCGGACTGTGGTTACACGTGTCAAGTGTTGATTGGCCTGTTCTTTTATGGTATATTAGAAAGCTAAAGGACAAAGCCTATGTAGATGTTCGGAGGTGTCCCATTTTCTACACTTAATGGGAAGGTACATTAATCATGAGTTCAAATCCGAGTAATAATTTATGACTCAAATATTAATGCTTGAATAATGTTTAAATACTAACATAACATAAACAAATTCATCATATTCCACGTGAGTATTTGTGCAGAGTGATTAACCTAAAACTTGGTTCCAGAGATTCAGTAAAGCAATGTTGAAAGTCATAAACAAAGCCAAGCTGATCATACCTTGTCCATCAACCACTTAGGCCAAAAACTCAAGTGTGCCAAAGTTCATCTTGCTGAGTATTGGAGAACCTGCCATTACTAGGGTTCCATTGAGTGGGGCTGTATGGACTCCCATGTTTAAGATGATTTATGGCTGAATACAAGATCCATTAAAAAAGTTTACACGATGTTTGACTATTTTTACAAAATCACGTCTTATATGTGAGACACGTCAAATTTTATCTGTAAAATAGCATATTAAATTTTTATTTTTATTTTTAAAAAATTATGATTCTCTAAACAATTTTTTCTTTTCACAAGTTTTATTCTTGTGTCCACTATCTTACATATTACCCATTATTTATAATATAAAGGTTGGAAAAAGAAATAAAGTATAAAATCACTTTTATACAATTTTTATAAACACCCAAATAACAAACTAATTATTATATATTTTTTTGTAGGAAAATTTATATTTTAGGATGAAAATTTATATTTTAAGTTTAAATTTTGTAAACAAAAATAAAGGAATAGGGGAATAAATGGATTAGATGGGTTAGATTTTAGTTTTAGATGGGTCTCGTGGCCCATTTATTAAAGGGATTGGATGTGAATGATATTATAGGCTCTGACCCAACCCAAACCCAAGGCAAAATTATTTGTCTGTGTCATGCTAGTTTGTGGGCTTAGCTGCTTGAGGAGGAATGTGGAAGTGGAACAGCAAATAAAGAAGTGCTCAATTAAGGCTTCATGTATTCTTAGATAGACAGTTCATCAAAGTGTTCGTTCACCCTATTTTAACCCACCAATATATTTACAGTTTGTTTGGATAAGTAGGAGGGAAAAGAAATGAGAAGAGAATATTAGTTATAAAGGAAAGGAAAGGAGAGGAGAGGAGAGAGTAATCCCTCCTTTATGTTTGGATAACTAATGAAAGGAAAGGAAAAAAAAAAAAAGACTAATATAATCATTTCATCTTGTTTAGAAATGATAAAGGAGAGAAAGGAAAGGAAATAATTTTATATTATTTTATTATTATACCCTTTGAATGCCTTAAGATAGATGTGTCATTTTTATTTTGGCTTTTATAATTTTAAGGATAATATTAGTATTATTAAAAATTCATTAAATCCTTGTTTCATTTCCCTCCATTTCCTCCCACTTTTGGAGGGATAACAAAATTACTTAAATGATGGTTAAACTCTTCCTCCCTTTCCTTCTTAATTTTGAAAACAAACATGATATAAGCTCTCCTTCTTTCTCCTTCCCTGCCCTTCCTTTTCTTTCCAATTCCTTCCATCCAAACATTCCATTACTGTGTTAAAGAGGTTTGGAGTGCAAATGTAGGGAAATTGTGAATGTGGCTTGGGAATTTGGAACGTTGGAGTCAAAATTTAAGGAAATTGTGAGTTTTCTTTTTGTTGACTCGCGGATTTAGTGAGGGAAAGAAAAAGAGAAAGGGTAAAAAAATCACTCTTTATTTCTTGTCTAATATAAAATTAAACTAGATTGATTTCCTACATTAGTTGAGATTTTCATCTCTCCTCTATATATATATATATATATATATATATATATATTACAACAATTTTTTGACTTCTCCTCTCTTCATAGTCTCTCTCAAATTTCTACATATTTTTCATATTCATATTCTCTTTAAGAAAAAGTCTATTACAAATTTTTTTTCTTCTAAAAGCTCATTGGACCACGTGGTCTTTCTCTCTACAATATATTTGTGATATTTTGTATTATTAGATAACTCCATACGGATTGGTTCACTCTCGCCTACTGAAGATGTACCCTACAGTTACACATCGTGTTTGTAAGATTGGGTTAAATCTTGGAGTTGTCAATTATTGTCAACACATGCATGTTTAGAGTCACTACAACTTTAAGACAACACATTTCGTGCCTCTAAAAACTCACAGGCCAGATATTTCTTTTGTGTTAATTTTATTATCTATAATTTAATTTTGTGTTACTTTGAATTCTATTTTACATTTTTGTATTTTAATTATCTAAAATGAAAATAGTGAATTTTTAAGAATTTCCCTTACACTACCTACTTTCACTCATATTTTTATTTTCTTCCCCATTTTCTCCAATAATTAATTAAATATATTTTTCTCTAATTTTTTTTTCTTTCCTCACTAAATTTGCGAATCAAATGGATCTAAAAGAGAGAATAAATGGTGAACATTCTTTCATAAAATATAATTAGTGGAAATTCAACCTCTCATCACATGCAAAGAAACTCTCTTAGGTTACCGTTAAGTTATTAGGCCAATGGTAACTCTTTCTGCTTTGGATTTAGTAAACTTCTCCTCACTTTTCTTCTTCTATCTTTTCTCTTCAAGTGACAGAACAAAGTTCTCTTTTTTACTTTCATTATTGTGAAGTTAGCAATTAGAAGGCTTGGGGCATGATTTTCAGTTGCTTTGAGTCATGCTTTGAGCATAATCTATAAAAACTTAACATAGATCAAGTTCATATAAAAGGAAAGGGGAAGAAAGAAAAGAAAGGAAAAGAGAAGAATAATTACAATAATAATTTCCCCTTCACTCACTTCATCTATTACATATAGGACTAAATTTCTTTCAAAGATGCTTAATTAACTTAACTGATAAAGTTTATAGGTAATGTTACTTTAATAAAATTACTTGACGAACCCGGTTATGAAAAATGTTATAGAAGGAAATAAACTAACTAAATTACCTTTGTTCAGGTAAATTATGGTGAATAGTAGGAGTACTTTCCAAGACAAATCTCTCATACTACCCTATCTTTAGGGACACCACATCAAATCTAGTCTATGAGTCAATTAGGCTCGAAATTGACAGTTGGGCATGCTAGTTGACCTAAGTCCATCACATCTGAATAACTTGAGATGGATGGGATACTGATATACCATAAAAGTGCAGGCCAATCAGCACTTGACACGGATGATCACAAATCCAACTCATGCTCGGCTAACTCAGCTCTCGCTCAGTCAATGACTAAGAGCTCGAGCATTAGATCAGCACAAAAGGATCGGAAGTGACCGAACATATGCCTTCAGAGCACATATATCCGAACAAGGATATCAGATTTGATTACAAGATCCAGACCAATACTCCAGACCTCGTCACCGCCTTAGCGGATGCCGAGCAGGGAATAAGGAAGCAATCTTCAACAAGGAAACAGTCTTCAACGAGGAAACTACCATCTATGGTTATCTCTATGAAATATTCCACAAGGTAACTGCAATCTCCGAATGATCAAATCCCTATATTCATGGCTCTGAATCCTAATCAACTTAGGAAGGCCACGGTCTATAAATTAAACCCTAAAGGTACGCTTTATTTTCATGCTCATTCTTTGGCTTTCAATACAATCTTTCAATTCCTTTTACTTACTTAAGCATCAGAGCGGCTACCGCCGGAGCCAATCCGGTGGTCCTCTGATCGTCTTTCTGAGTGTTCTACAGGTCACGGAGCCCATACTTATTGTGAGTCAAAAAGTGCAGCATCAGATACCAATCACCAATAAATTAGGGAACATTGCCCCATGCATGGTGCCACTTGTGGCACAATATCCTCCCATAATAAGGTAATCCATCAAAATCAAGAGAGTCACCTTTACACTATCATCAACTATTTAAATAACAGGCCTTTCATTCATGCACTCAAATAAGAGTTTGCTAACTTAATCATCAGAGAACCCTTGGTCTGCACCATGCTAATGTCTTTTGACCAACTCCGATCATCTCTTCCTCTTACTTTGTAGGAGGACATTCATTTGGGATGATTTCTACCCCACAGCTACCATAGATCTAATATTAAATTTCACCTTCATTTGGGCTAAATGATTTAAGACCATGGGATTAGAATGAAAAATAAATAAACAAATTTCCTTCTCATTGGAAGCTTTCTTTCATGGGAAAAAAAACTAATTTTTCTTCATTCACGTGACACCTAATTTTAACTTGACACAACCTTTCTCAACATAATTTCTTACACATTCAAACATGCAAAGTCGGACCATATTGGCTAATTAAATCAAGTAGTTGAGTTTTAGTATGACTCTCAATTTTGAGTTTCAATAGTATTTGATATATTTTAGACAAATCTTATCTTAGTTAAAAATTGAATAATTAATTATTAGTAGGACTAGAAGTCTTTATTTTAGTTAAATTAAGTGTTATAATTGTTGGCCTAATATACTGATTATATATATATATATATATATATATATATACTGTTACAAGAATTAAAACAGAATGAAGAAATACTGTTACAAGAATTAAAACAAATGAATAACTATATATATAGAAATATAAACAACATGAACTCACTGTTATTGTATTTGAATAGAAAGGAAAAATTCGAGCCTTGTGAAATTCACAATTTTCTTTAGACGAATTTGCTCCCTCTTGGTGCTCAAGGTGATGAGCAATCGTCTCCCAAAATAGAACGGATTTCGATTCTAAAGATGTAGCACTTCAATCTTTGGAATCCAACGAACACAACAATGACAGCAAGTCGAACTTAACTTATGTAGAGAGAGATAGTGCAATATTTTAGGATGAATGAATGCAATGAGGGACATGGGTATTTATAGGCTTCTTCATGGCTGTTTGGTACAGTCATGAAGGTTCAGTTGTGTTTGTTCATGGTGAACAGACACAGTCACACCCATGAAGAAGATGATTGTTCAGTCAAACCAACGCAATCACAAAACGTTGTCGTTTTGGATTTAAACCAAAACCAAAAAATGTACTCACAGAACGGTGACATTTTTAGTTTTAATTAATCTGATAACTAAATGACAACGTTTTGATTTGTTTTTAACAGCAACAAAACGACAACGTTTAATGAAAAATTATTTAAATTAATTTTTTCCAAAAAGATATATATATGACAGGCCAAGCCCAAGCCCAAGCCTGAACCCGACCCAACCTAGCCCAGTTCGGTGAGGTGTGGGGCGACGACTGGCGGTGCGTGTAATACCCTAACTCGAGATACAACACGAATACCGAGGACAAGTCGACATGGAATAGTGTAATAGTGAGTAGGTTGCTTAGTATACCTAGTGTCGGGCAATACCCGAGCAACCCAAAACCTTACCTCAAAAAGCGTGCATGCACATAAACCCATGCATGCGGGCGTACGTATACATGAATAGGCCTCGAAAAATGAGTGTATGTGTATACTATTAAAAATAGATATAAGAGTATATATATGGATATATTTTAGCATATAAATAGGTGTATATACATATGATGTAACATGTATTACATGGTGTCTATATATATGTATATATATATATATATTAAATGAAAATGAAAAGAAGAAGAAAGCATGCCAATGGCATGCATGCAGTGGGTGTATGTGTGTGTACGGTTGTGTGTGTGTTGATATATATGTATATATAAATATATATATATATATATATATCATCAAATATCTCTAGCATATCATAAATGCAAAGCTGCATTTGAAAATGAGAATTAGAAAGTTGGGTCAAGGAAGGCTGCAAGTGAAGGGTAGAGAGAGAGAGAGAAAGTAGAGAGAGAAAGAAGTCGGTTGGTTTGTGTGTATATATGTGCGTTGAGATAGAAAAGAAAACAGAAGGAAATAATTGAAGAGGGGAGATTTAGAAGTGGAACAGAAGAGAGAAGAGGAAGCCTACACCAGGAAATCCGAAATTTGAAGGTAAGTGGGTTTGTTCTGTTTTTAATTTTATAGCATGATTTGTTTAGTTTAAAGCATAGGGTTTTATAAAGCATGAAATAAGGAATCTAATGCAAAAAAAATCAGAGAAAATGGTTGAGAATTTAAAGAGAAAAATGAAGTTGCAGGTTTTAGAGAAATAATCGGGTCCTTATATTGCATGTGTTAAATTTAGATTTTTCAATGAGAAATTATTGATATAAAATGCAGAAAGAAAATAGAAAAAGAATTAGAGTAAAACAGTGAGCAAATCAGAACAAAATCTAAAGATGTTCAAACCACCATGGTTTCGGGTTTGTGTAATTTCGTAGAGATTTAGAGCATCAAATTAAAAACTAAGCTTAGAAATAAGATCTACATTAAATTTAGATCAAGAAGGCATTTAAAAAGGGTTGAAAAATGACCAAAATCCGATCGCCGTCGCCGGAGAAGAAGACTGTTCACCACCGGAACCCTACCGGAGTAATGGGCAAGATGACCGGATTTTCGAGGGGCATATCGGGTTAAAATTAATAGGATCTGGGTGTGGATCCGGGTCAGGACCCAACCGAATTAGATATGGGTAAATGAAACGGCACAGTTTTGTTAAGTTTAAAAGATTTTTAAAATTGAATTGGGACTGTTTGGTTCCTAGTGTAAGAAATTGAAATTGAAATTGATTTGGGAATAGGGATATCCTATTCCAGTTTTGAAGCCTAACCACTGTTTGGTTATCCCTATTTAGAATAGGATTTTTAGAAATTACAATTTGACCCAGAAAGTTACGAATATTACAAATTGACCCCCCAACTGTTAATAATTGTGATTTGACCCCCAGAATAAAATATTAATTAAATATTAATATATTTAATTAATTTAAAATAATAAAAAAATTACGAAAATACCCTTGAGTCAAAAAGTAGTCAAACGGGCTCCGATTAAAATAAATGAATAGTGAATTTTTATTATTTCGAGCATTCCGGACTCAACGTTGGAGTCTGATTTGTGAAAAGAGGTCTTGAAAAGCGAAAACCCGTAAAAGTGTCAAAATGACCATTTTGCCCTTTTTAGTACAGAAGTTCAAATTGAATTTCGCGAAAGCCTAAATTGACTTTCTTCGGTATTTCGGACTCAATGGTAGAGTCTAAACTAGTGATAGAGATACTTATGATAACAAGGCATAAAATTTGATGAATAGCATTAATCCTAAGACAAATCTATTGATATATAAGGAACTCGAAAGGGAAGGCAAACTCACGAGATACTGATCTTGGATCATGAAATAGAGGTAAGTAAAATCCGATCTCTATATGTGGCAAAGACCTCGCTGCGTTATGCATGTGTTGACTGTTATTGCTGTATTGTGTTATGCCATCAAATGTTACTAAACTACATTGATGCATGTTCTAGCTCGTAAAGATTATTGAATCAAATGCTATGTCTTGAGCATGTGATTATTATATTGTTGGATTATGATGCTTGAATATTGCATCGTCATATGTTATACTCTGGACGAGAGTTACGATCATTTCATACATCAGTAAATAACTACAATCCACTATTGTTATGAGAAGTAGGTCGGGTCTACATGAGTAAGTTAGACGGAAGTTTCTGATTGCAAAAGGGTATGGCCGGATCCTACTAATAGGTGTAGGCTGGGTATGCATGAGCAAGTCAGGTGGTGAAACCTGGTTACAAAAGGGTATGCCGAGTCCTACGTATATATATATATATATATATATATATATATATATATATTAGATCACGGTAATCATTTTACACATCATTGCATTCACTGGACAAATCATCATCATTGGCATCATCATTGGTTAGCATCATCATTGGTATCAACATTAGCATCATCACTGGCATCATCATTTGCATTATCGTGGAACATGACTTACTGTTGTTGATATCATGTTTACTTAAATGGATATCATGTTGTTATAACTATGTAATTAGTTGGGTGAACCTCTTATTGTTGACCTGTCCTTGATAGAGTAAAGGACTACTTACTGAGTTTTCATAGCTCATCAGATACTACACAACATTTTGCAGGTAACGACACCCCACCTTGAAGTAGGGATTGAAATTCTGAATAGGCGTAGGGTGGTTGCAGATGATGTACTGCAGGGATATTTTTGATAGTAAAGGATAGTACTTGTCCTATGTTCTCCCATTACTCCGCGTCTTGGGGATAGTTGTGTTTTGAAATTTTGGATCTGTAATATTATCAACGTAAAATTTTATAAAGTCTTCCGTTGTGTATTAAATTTTTGATTGCATGTTAATTAACTCATATATAAATGTCGGGTTAAAGTGAAAAGGGAAAATCAGGTTCGGCCATCGGGTTGGATCTAAGTCGCGATGCCAGGATCCGTATAGGGTGGATTCTGGGTCGTGACAGTGCGCGCGCCTGTTAGGCTCCGAATTCCAGCGAACCCGAGGCACGAGTAACGAGACGAAAGGAAAATAAAATAATAAGAAAATAAAGGACAATCAAGGACAATCATATGCATTTCATACGCTAACCCCATTCCTGTTCTGATACAATTCATAAGGTCTTGCCCATTAACTCATGACATACAAATAACATGAAAAAGTCTAAGGCTTATGCCCTTATACAACCTCAAAATACGCCCTACGGGCCAAATATAATTATCAGTTCTCTCCTTCATTAAAGCATCTCTGAGTCTCGCGTAGCCGGAGTGTCATCTGAAATGGTGTCCCACGAATGAGTCAGCTCAACTGCTGGTACAATATAATGCTAATGCAAGAAACAAAATTAAGGGCGTGGCATGTGCAAGTGTACATTTATATCTACATGGCATTCAATATCATCATTGTAGTATATGAATAGTATGCATGACGCACCCATGCAACTCTATGTACACCTATGTCTCGCTTTACGGACCTTTCCCGCAGGCCTGCGAGTACCTTGATATGTCTCGCTTCACGGTCCGGAACCCGTCAGGCATGCGAGTACCTAATGGCCAATTTTGAGTTTTTTACCACAAGATCTGCACCCTCATATTGTACAGCACCACGTGCTCAACTCACACCATGTCTAAGGAATTACACTATGCCAATATGCTCTGATTCTACCATGCCATGATACAATCTTAATAAAGCATCTTATCTACACATGAAGCATACTTTAAATAATGTATTACACAATAACATTTAAATCAGAAAGTCCCTTCATCAAGGTTACGTGCCACACATAGTCCATTTAACACATGCTTTAAGTCACATATTTCATAATCTCAACAATTCTTAAAAATATAATCCACACATTATGCTAACACATGCGATATACACATAGTCATGATTCACATTCATCACCAAACTTTCAAAAAAGATAACAAGGAGCATACAAGCATATGAGCAATAAAACAAACATGTGAATCATCAAGTCAACATGGCAGTTACTCCTAAACTTAATTCTATTTCTTACTTAGCACAATATATCGTACCTGATGGGCCAGTCTCAACCCAAGGAGTTGTACTCGTAGCATAGCAGAACTAACAGTAAGAATACAGGAGGTTAGACCACCTTCTTTTTGCCCTTCAGTGTTCCTAAAATCATGAAATACAATTCAGTTCAATTGTCGCTTGAATTATGCTTATTCATCAAATTTTATGTCCTTAATTTATTAGTTTCTATTTTGTTAAAATAAACTCTACCATTGAGTCCAGAACAGTTTGAATTAATAAAGTTTCACTATTATTTATTTTTCTTTCAGTCTCGTTACTCGCATCTCGGGTTCGCTAGAATTCAGGGCGTGACAGCGCGTGTGGTAAACTAAGCATGTGCTAGGTCCTCCCCCTTTTACAAAACTTGGGTACCCCTTGGGGCCCAAACCTTCCTCCAAGGTAGGTGTATATATACTCTTTAAAAGCCTTAGTGCCCATCTTATGTGGGACACAAGCTTTTTCACAAGTTTCAAGCTTTTGTTACTATTTCCAAGTGGTGATGTTTGGAGGCAATTTCTCATTCACTCCTTGATGGTTTTGAGTAACCCAATATACGATCTTAATCTCCTCATGGAGGAGGGCACATTCCCATGTAAACCCACTAAAATTAATGTGTGGGACCCACTTTAATTTTTGCTCAAAGATAGCTAATTATTTATGCTCAAAACCACCCATTTTCCAACAATCCCCTATATGAATGAAATTAACTGAAAGTAATGCAAATGACATGCAAACACTAGTTCGAGTATAGTGAAAAGGTTACTGCATTGGGTTAAGTAGCCTACTGGCTTTGAACTTGCCTTAATGAACGACTATCAGATTTATTTAGCTAATCAGTGGACATGAAGTCTTTGAACTATCAGCCGTTTGTATAAACCAAGACAATAGAATATCACACAGTACCCTTTTGGACATAGTTGATTCTCACGTTTGTATTCATTTTGGCCTTGAACACCTCTTGGTTCTGTGAGTGTTTTAGAGAATTCAGCCTTTCAAATTCCCATAGAAGCGGCCCCTTCTTACTCACATAGGTGATTTCTATGAAGAGTATCATGCAATACCCTACTTGGACATTTTTCTAAGATATAGAGATCATTAAAAGCATAACTTATCCTTGGTTCTCGCGGCAGATGTACACTGTCTCATCATAGGAATGGTTAGGAGTAGATATCTCCTCAGTGCAGTACTTGAGTTACTTCATAGTTCGATTGGCCCTTTGAACCTAGATCTTGGGACCTCTAGTTAACTAGGTTGGGTTGCCACTATGACAACTCTTGTTTAGACATAAGGCTTTAAACCCATTCCCTTTCAATGAACTTTCTACTTGCTCTCGTATTAAGCCTTTTATAAGTGGATCCGTAATATTATCTTTTGACTTTACTATAGTCAATGGCGATAATTCCATTCGAGAGTAATTGTCTAACGGTATTATGTCTTCAACGTATGTGTCGTGACTTACCATTATACATATGACTTTGTACCTTGTCAATTGCTAATTGACTATCACAATGTATACAAATAATAGGCATAGGTCTTGACCAATTTGGAAAATCCTCTAGGAAATTATGAAGCCATTTTGCTTTTTCTCCAACTTTATCTAAAGCAATGAATTCAGATTCCATTGTAGATCTAGCAATACATAGTTTGTTTGAAAGATTTCCAAGACACGGCTACACTTCCTAGAGTAAAAACTTATCCACTTGTGGATTTTGAGTCTTTTGAATCAGATATCCAATTAGCATCACTATACCTTTCAAGTATAGCTGGATATCTCGTGTAGTGTAGTCCATAATTTTGAGTATATTTTAAATATCCCAAAAGTCTTATTATGGCTTTCCAGTGATTGTTTCTTGGATTACTTGTAAATCGACTAAGCTTACTTACAGAATATGCTGTGTCAAGTCGAGTGCAGTTCAGTGACATACATTAAACTGCCTATTATATATACGAGAATACTCTAATTGAGATATGTTTTCTCTAGTATTTTTAGCAAGATGAAGACTTACATCCACTGGTGTCTTTACAGGATTTATGTTATACTTCTTGAACTTATCAAGTAATTTCTCAATGTAATGAGATTGAGATAAAACAAGTCCATCAGACATTCTAGAAATTTTCATTCCTAGAATAGTGTCTGCGACACCTAAATCTTTCATATCAAATCTACTAGATAACATTTGTTTTGTAGCATTTATTATATCAATGATGCTACCTAAAATTAGCATATCATCAACATAAAAACATAAAATGACATCCTTTTTGAGTAGTTTTGACATACACATTTGTCACACTCATTGATATTGAATCCATTTGACATCGTTACATTGTCAAATTTCTCATGCCATTATTTTGGTGCTTGCTTTAATCCATAAAAAGATTTGACAAGCTTATATACTTTCCTTTCTTGTCCAAGAGCAACAAATCCTTCGGGTTGTTCCATATATATTTCTTCATCTAACTCACCTTTTAAGAAAGCAGTTTTTACATCCATTTGATGTATTTCTAATTCATTTAAGGATGCTATTGCAATCAACATATGAATGGATATGATTTTAGTAACTAGTGAGTAAGTATCGAAGTAATCTAATCCTTACCTTTGCTTATAGCCTTTGACAACAAGTCTTGCTTTATATTTCTCTATTGACCCATCAACTTTCATCTTTTTTTTTAAAGACCCATTTGTATCCTAATGGTTTAGAATCATGTGGAAGATCCACTAATTCCCGTGTATGATTTTGCATGATGGATTCAATTTCCCTATTGATTGCTTCTTTCCAATATGAAGCTTCAGGAGAGGACATTGCTTCCTTGAACGTTTGAGGATCATTTCCAACAAATATGTTAGAACATCAAGTCCAAAGGACGTTGATTTCTTTACTCTCTTGCTACGTCTAGGTTCATCAATTATAGATTTTTGGTCTATATTTCCATGATTATTACTAACTGTAGCCTCTAGAGGCCTTTTTTTGTAAACTTGATTCATGTGTCATGTTATAAGGAAATATATTTTCAAAAAATGAAGCATCCCTTGACTCAATAATTGTATTAACATGCACATCAGGAATCTCAGATTTATGAACAAGAAATCAATTCGTACTACTGTTATTTGCATAACCAATGAATACACAGTCAATGGTTTTTGGTTCTATCTTAACTTTTTTAGGTTTAAGAATTGCCACTTTTGCTAGACACTCCCACACTGTTAAGTATTTGTAGCAAGGTCTGTGACCTTTCCATAATTCATAAGGTGTTTTTTTAGTTTTCTTGTGAGGTACCTTGTTAAGAATATAATTTGCGGAAAGCAAAGCTTCCTTCCACAAATTCTGGGGTGAACTAGAACTTAACAACATAGCATTCATCATTTCTTTTAATGTTCGATTTTTGCGTTCAGCAATACCATTGGATTAAGGTGAACAAGAAGCGGTAGTTTAGTGAATGATTCCATACTCTGAGCAAAACTCCTCAAAAGGTGAATCATATTCACCACCTCTATTGCTTCTTATTGCCTTAATCTTTTTGCTAAGTTGATTCTCAACTTTATTCTTGTAATGTTTGAAACATTTCTATGGCCTTATCTTTGCTTCTTAGCAAATACACATAGCAGTATCTAGTACAATCATCAATAAAAGTAATAAAATACTTTTCCCCCCCTCTAGTTTGCACAAACTTCAAATCACAGATATCACTATGAATTAAATCTAGAGGTTCAGTGCTTCTTCCATTAGAATGACAGGTTAATCTTGTCAATTTAGATTCTACACAAATTTCACATTTGTGATTATGATTAATATTAAATTTAGGCAAAAATTCTAAATTAATTAATCTATGTAAAGTATCATAATTAACATGTCCTAATCTAGCATGCCAAATATTTGAAGACTCAAGCAAGTAAGCAAAAGAATTAATATTATTATTAATAAATTTTGGTATAATAGTCATGACATTCATCTTAAAGAGCCCTTCGCTTAAATAACCCTTTCGCACAAACATCTCATTCTTAGTGAGCACAAATTTGTCAGACACAAAGACTAGTTTGAAGCCATTCTTGCTAAGCAATGATCCGGAGACTAAGTTTTTGCGAGTGTCAGGCACATGAAGCACATCATTGAGAGTGAGTTCTTTGCCATATGTCATTTTCAGTATCACCTTTCCACGTCCTTTAACTTTAGAGCTCGAAGAATTGCCCATGAATAGTTAGTTCTTCGTGTTCTACAAGTTTGTAGGTAAAGAACATCCATTTGTTTGAGCAAATATGGCATGTAGCCCTAGTGTCTACCCACCATTCCTTGGTGTTTCCCACCAAGTTACATTCGGATACAACAAGCAGAAAGATTCATATCACCAATATCAACTGAAAGCTTGTCGCATTTTGTTATGTTTGCTTGAGCATTTTGTTTCTTTGAGTTCTTTGGTTTGCGACAATCCTTTGAACAATGTCCGGGTTTACCACAATTGTAGAATTTTCCTTTGAACTTCTTAGAAACTTGAGAATGACATTCAGCCTTCATGCTTTCTTTTATTATTTGAGCCTTGTTCAACAACATTTGCCTTAGCCCCCATGGAATGATTTCCATTCTTCTTTTTAGATCCTCGGTTGTCTTCTTCAATTCTTAGTCTCACATCAATTCTTCAAGATTCATCTCTTTGCGTTTGTGCTTGAGATAATTCTTAAAGTCTTTCCATGATGGTGACAATTTTTTAATCATAGCAGCCACTTGAAATGAATCACTTAGAAACATTCCTTTAGCATGGATGTCATGGAGGATCACTTGTAGATCTTGAACTTGAACTTGGCTTATAACTATTTTATGGTCTAACATCTTGTAGTCAAGAAATTTGCCAACTATAAATTTCTTCATGCCAGAATCTTTAGTTTTGTATTTCTTGTCCAAAGATTCCCATAGTTCCTTTGCCGTTTTGATTGAATAATATATGTTATATAATGTATTATCCAATCCATTCAAGACATAATTTCTACACAAGAAATCTACATGTTTCCATGTATCAACAACAACTACTTTTTCCTTATCAATTTCTCATTCAACAATTATAGGAGAATCTTCATGAAGAAAACTTGCCAAATTCAAGGTTGTAAGATAGAAAAACATCTTCTGTTGCCAACGTTTAAAATCTGTTCCATTGAATTTTTTAGGCTTCTCTCCATGAAACACATTCATGGTGGTGCAGTGCTTGTAGAAGCCATTTTTGTTACAAAAATAGAAAATTTTCTCAATTATACAAAATAGATAATAAATGTGAAATACAGACTAATTTTTGAGGAAACCAATTTGTAAAGTAGAATAAAGTCTACTAACCAGAACTTACTTGTTAAACAAAAAAGTTTACTAAACAGAAAGGTTTATTAAAACAGATTCAATGTTTTATAAAAAACTGTGAAGTTTGTCAAATTATAGTAGAACAGTATAACATATAATTGAACAGTATAACAGGCTATAGGAAAAATCAAAATTCGTCTTAAGATGGTTGGCCTATATACTGATTATATATATACTAATACAAGAATTAAAAATAGAATGAATAAATACTATGACAAGAATTAAAACAGAATGAATAACTATATATATGGAAATATAAATAACATAAACTCACTGTTATTGTATTTGAACTAGAAAGGAAAAATCCGAGCCTTATGAAATTTACAATTTCCTTTAAAGGAATTTGCTCCCTCTCGGCGCTCAAGGTGATGAGCAATCGTCTCCCAAGATAGAACGAATTTCGATTCTAAAAATGTAGCACTTTAATCTTTAGAATCCAACGAACAAAACAATGATAGCAACTCGAACTTGACTTATGCAGAGAGAGAGAGAGAGAATGCAATATTTCAGGATGAATGAATGCAATGAATGAATGCAATCACAAAACGACGTCGTTTTGGATTTAAACCAAAACCAAAAAACGTACTTGTAGAACGGTGACGTTTTTAGTTTTAATTAATTTGGTAACTAAATGACAACGTTTTGATTTATTTTTAACAGTAACAAAACGACATCGTTTAATGAAAAATTATTTAAATTAATTTTTTCAAAAAGATATATATACGACGGGCCAAGCCCAAACCCAACCTGATCTGCGTGCGCGCTAAATCCTCCCCTTCCACAAAACTTAGGTTCCCCTTGGGGCCCAAACCCTCTTCCAAGGTAGGTCTGTATATGCTCTTTAAAAATCTTGTGCCCATCATATGTGGGATATAAGTTTTTTCACAAGTTTCAAGCTTTTGTTACCATTTTCAAGTTGATGATGTTTGGAGGTAATTTCTCATTCACTTATTAATGGTTCTGAGCAATCCAATATATGATCTTAATCTCCTCATGAAGGAGAACACATGTAATAACTTCAAAAAAAATTTTTTTATATAAAATTTTGTTTGTTATTATTATTATTATTATTATTATTATTATTATTATTATTATTATTATGTGTAAACATATGTGTGTGGACATGTGTATATTTAAAGATGTTTAAAGTGTGTGTGCTTATATAAATTGTTAAGTGTGTGTATAAATATACATGTGTATAAATTATATATATATGGGTGTATATATATATATATATATATATATATAAATCAGATTGTGGGTAAGAGAGTGCACTGTGTAATGCCGTGTGTGAGTGTGTGTACAGTGTACAGGGACTGGGTGTGTGCAGGTTGAGTGAAGATCACTCAAAAGGGCATGGTGTGTGTAAGAGGGGTGGGTGAAAGTGTGAGAAAGTAGTCTGTATGTACACGTGTGTGGTGGGAGTTGAGAGAGGAGTAGAACAGTCGTGGGATTTAGAGAGAGAGAGAGAAATATAGAGAGAGAAAGTAAAGGAAAAGCATACGGGTGAGCTGGATTTTGAGAGGAAGCAAGGAGGGAAAGGCCAAGTGAAGGAGACTGTAAGCATTGAGAGGAGCTTGAATCAAGCTTGGGCCAAGAAGGTGAAGAAGGCACACGGCTAGAGAGAGAAACCCGAAAAGCTTGGTAAGTGACTTAACTTTGATCTTTCACCTTTAAGCATATTATTTTGATTTAATTGTAGGGTCTTGAAGAGTATGAAAAGTAGAAAATAACACAACAAGAATGAGTTAAAATGGGTAGGAGAATAGAGAGAAAAAGTGAGTTACAGGTAGGGTGGATAATCGGGTGGTTGGAGAATATTGGTTAAAAACTTGGTTGTGGGGAGGAGGGATTGTTCCTCCATGGTGCAGAAACATGTTAGGACAAAAATGGAGGTCGAACCGTGACCAAACAGTCACGAAAATGGAAAAAAAATAAGAGTCGGCCTGGAGAGTTGACCGAGGGGTTTGACCCTCTATTCGTGATGATACAATGGTTTAAATCCAAAACCGAGCCCATATATGGAATCCTTGGGAGAAAACGAAGGGAACTGCATTTTTGAAAGGTGAAAAACTCACCGGAAAACATGTTGCTGGCGCCGGAGAAGGCGCTGGAACCCTACCGGAGCTTCGCCGAAAAAATAGGGGAAGAAGGAACTGTTCCGGGTCGGTCGGGCTTAGGCCGACCCGCCCCTGCCACGTGTCACCTCCTGGTTTTAAATTAAAATGGGTTAGGGGCTGTTTGGTTACTAGTTTATAAAATTAGAAATTTAAATTAATTTAGAACAGGGATATCCTATCCTTGTTTTAGGATTGACCGCTGTTTGGTTAACCGAATTGGGAATAGAAGAATTAAAAATTACAAATTGACCCCACACCTTTTTGGAATTAGGTTTGACCCCCAGCACTTTTAAATAATTATATTTTAACCTACAACTTTTGGAATTTACAAACTGACCCCCAACTGTTAATTATTATGATTTGACCCCACCAAAATAAAATATTAATAATTAATTAATTAATTAATTAAATTAATTAAATATTCTAAATTAATCTGGAGTCCTAAATGGGACAAGTCATTAGTGTATTTTGACTATCTCGACCATTCTGAGGCCAATGGTGAGGTCTGTTTTACGAGACGGGATCCCAAAAAATAAAAGACCCATAATAACAATTAAAATTACCAAAATGCCCCTGAATTGAAACGCAGTCAAACGAACTCCGAATTACGTAAACAAATAGTGAAACTTTATTATTTCGAGCATTCCGGACTCAACCATGGAGTCCGATTTGTGGAACGAGGTCTCTAAATGTAAGGACCCATAAAAGTATAAAATGACCATTTTATCCTTTTTAGCTCAGATGTCCGAATTGAATTCCACGAAAATCTAAACTTATTTTCTTCGACGTTCCGGACTCAATAGTAGGGATTTAATTTAGCAAAATAAAAACTTATAAAAAAACTTATAAAATTAAGACATAAAATTTGATGAATAACATAATTCAAGCAACAAATGGACTAAGTCACATATTATGATTTTAGGGACACGGAAAGGCAAGGAGAAGGTGATCTGACCTTCGGTATTCTTACTGTGGTTCTGCTATACTACGAGTACACTTTCCTGAGATTGAGATTGACCCATCAAGTACGATATATTGTACTAAGTAAGAAATAGAATTGAGTTTAGGAATAACTACTCTGTTGACTTGATGATTCACATGTTTGTTTGATTGTTCACATGCTTATGTGTTTCATGCTATCTTGCTGAAAGTTGGGTGATAATGTGGATAATGATTATGTGTATATCGCATATGTTAGTATAATGTGTGGATTATATTCTTTGAGAACTGTTGAGACTATGAAATGTGTGATTGAAAGCATGCTTCATGTGTGGATGAGATGCATCATTGAGATTACATTGTGGCATGAATGAATCAGAGCATATTGGTATAGTGTGATTCCTTGGGCATGGTGTGAGTTGAGCACGTGGTGCTGTGCATTATGAGGATGCAAATCTTGTGGTGAAAAACTCAAAATCGGCCATTAGGTACTCGCATGCCTGACGGGTTCCGGACCGTGAAGCGAGACATATATTAGTACTCAGGCTATCGGGGAAGGACCGCAAGACGAGACATGGTGGCATAGAGTTGCATGGGTGTGTCACGCATACTGTTCACATGCTGCATTGATGATATTGAATGTCATGTAGATATAACTATACACTTGCACATGCCACGCCCTTAATTTTGTTTCTTGCATTAGCATTATATTGTACCAGCAGTTGAGCTGACCCATTCGTGGGACAAACATTTCAGATGACACTCCAGCTGTGCGAAGACTTAGAGATGCTTTGATGTGAGGATTATATTTGGCCCGCGAGGCTTATTTGATATTGTACAAGGGCATAAGCCCGAGACTATTTCCTATTTTTGTATGTCGTGAACTAATGGACAAGACTTTATGCATTGTATCAGAATGGTGAATTAAGTTAAGTGTTGAACTGTACTTGATCGTCCTTTACTTCTTTATTATTTTATTTCCTTTTTATCTCGATAGTTCGCACCTCAGGTTCGCTAGAATTCGGGACGTGACAACACATTCCCATGTAGACTCACTAAAATTAATGTATAAGACTCACTTTAATTTTAACTCAAAAATAACTAATTATTTATACTCGAGGCCACCCATTTCCCAACAATAATTAGAGTAGAATTTGATTATATTTTATTCTATCTGTGTGCTGCCGCAACCGTGTAAGCCGTGAGAAATAAACTGCCACGTCGGTATGGATTATTCCGACTAAGCTTCTGCCATGATATAGACTTTCTCCTTAGTCATTGTTTTTATGGGAATAAAATATAGAAAGCTTTCTTTTTGTGTTTTCTTTGAGAGATGATCGAAGTCATTTTCAATTTGGTGCAGCAGAAAGACTTCCCTCCTTTGCTTTTTTGCCATTTCGTTGCTATGCCGTTCGTCTTGCACCCGGTCTATTAAATTAATTAGGTTCGACAATTAGTATCAAAATAATTTTAAATTTTACAGATCAAATTACAAGGAAAAAAGTAGAATAAAAAAAAATCTCAAATTCTTCCATACTTGAAAAGATAATTTGTAATTACATGTGCAATGTTAAGCTAAACATTTTCAATGAACAAAACAAACAATTTCTTTTCCCATATAGTTTCTGCAAAACAACAGGGAACAAGATCCCCGACAATTAATAGATCAGTTAACTATATTAATTATCACAAAAAGGCATGTATTTTTTTCCTTTGAAAAAAAAAATCTCATAATCAAACTCTCTGCAGTGACATAGTAAATTCTAACAAACTTTGTTTTTCCTGGCCATGACCATTTTCTTCCAAGCATCAGTGATTTCCCTCTGAGTCTCCAGTGCAGTTTTCTTGACCACAATACCCTTTTTCACTTTCTCTTCACTAGTGTTGGAAATCTTGGCACTCAATTTTGCAGGGAGGGCACCTAGCTCGTGAAGCACCTTTGTGATGTCAAGCACAAGGCGCTCTGCAAGGGTGCGAGAGAAGTCTTCCCTTATAACAACGCGAAGCACTGTCACATGTTGTGCATCCGCTGGCATGGTGAAGGCCGGCACTATCCAACCAAACCTGCGCAACATGTCTGAAACCTCAAACTCGTCGTAAGAGCTATTGTCCTTGAGAGAGAAGGCCACCAGAGGAACACCATTGTCCTTGGACACAATGTTAAAGCGCCCGGTCTTCTCCAAACCTTCTTTTAGCACAAGAGCATTTTCGCGACAATTCTCCATGACATTTTGGTATCCCTAGTAAACACAAGTGAGTTTCAAAATTCAAGTCAGCAATCATGTTGAAAGCAATATATGAAAGCTACATTGGCTTTGCCAATCTCTTTAGGCTCTCTCACCTCATAACCCAAGCGGATTAGTTGATAATATTGAGCAATGACTTGACTAGAACCTGAAAATTGGCAAAAGTAAGATTTTCAGACATCTTAAAGAGCTGCAACTACAATAGGCATGACTTAGAAACAAACAGAGATAATATATTAGTGACCTTTAGAGAAATTGAGAGTAAAGGTAGGTTGATCAGCTCCAAGATAGTTAATGTGGAAGATGAGTTCGTCAGGCAAGTCCTCTTTGCTCCTCCAAATAACCCAACCAATGCCAGCATATACAAGTCCATACTTGTGTCCACTAACATTGATGCTCTTCACCAGTGGAAGCCTGAAATCCCACTCGAGCTCCGGATAAAGAAATGGTGCAATGAATCCACCACTGGCTGCATCAACATGAATTGGGGTATCCCATCTGCCAAAGTTGAACCAATTAAGTCAATTTTATTAGCTGTTAAAAGATTTTCAAATTGGTGAATATATACAGGCGATGTGTACCCTGTTTGCTTATTCTTTTCAAGCAAAAGATCGTTCAAGCGCTTGACATCTTCGAATTCTCCATTCAGAGTTGAACCCAAGATAGCAGCAACACAAATGGTGTTTTCATCTACTAACTCAACAGCTTTTTCAGGATCCATTACATAGTAAGCCTTCCCTCAGCTTCACTTCCTTCAGTTCGACTTCAAAGTAATTTGCAAACTTTTCCCAGCACACCTATATAGACAGTTTTATCAACCAAGCTCATTATACATTTGACATTATTTTTACTACAAAATTTATTACTCTCAACGAACATTTTATCATTTCATAACTGGCTGACTGACTGAACTTTACCCTCCCAAAAAGAGTCTAGTAATAAGGTAGTACAAAAGAATTCATACTCATTTCATATCATATTTAGTTTTGTAACATAAATAATATTTTAATATAAAATATATCCCATGTGTGACCCGTATGATATGCATAAATATAAAATTCTTTTGTACTATCTTAACAGAACAAATTTTTTTTTTTTTTGACTTTATCACACAAAATACATAATCCTAAGGTACTAAATTGTGACAACTAGAAAGGTCCAATGTTAAAAAGATTGAACCCAAAAGAACAGCATTGGGCCAGTAGTTGTGGCAGAAAGCCCAGCTAAAGTGGGCCTAGGACGATCAATAATTAGGCCTGTACAACTCATCTCCCTTTAAACCAAGTTTCAAAGGGCACAACTGATATGGGAGGTGGTTAAAAGAATTGCATGATACCTGAACATTGGCTCCGGCGACGATGTTAGGCTTGTCACATGGTTTCCCCTCGGCTTTCCGCTTGTTCTGCCACTTCCGCTTGAAAGCAAGGCCTGCTAGCATTATGGCCTCCGATGACCCAACCGTTCCCACTCCCACCGCAGTCTCAGACTCTCCCAGTGGAGCATTAAAAAGATGTGCTATCATGTTCACACATCGATTCTGCATAAATAGTGACACACAAATTTCACAATTAGCCATATTATATCCATTTTGGGGGTGAATTCAGCTAACCCATTTTAGTTTAATTGGGTATGACGGGCTGGTGTAGTACCCCACATTAATAAAATTTGTATATATATAGGATACATGCCTGAAGCTCGGTGGTGACAGGGTACTCATCCATGTCGACATAGTTCTTGTTAATGGCAGCCATCATGAGCTTATCGCACTCGGGCTCCATCCATGTCGTCACAAACGAAGCTAGGTTCAGCCTGGGGTTGCCGTCAAGCATGAGCTCGTCGTTTATGATCTGGTACGCGGCCTCCTTCGGTATCGAGTTCTCCGGCATTTTAAACCTGCAACAATCAACCCTCATCATTCAGTCTCTCAAACAACACACTGACACACACACTCACACAATCATGTTAAAGGTAATTCGTTCTCGGTTTTAACCTTGGGAATGAAGATCCGAACGTAGCGAGAGGCGAAGGTGGAATGGACAGAGACATCTGAGTCTGAAGCAGTCTTTGAGAGAACCATGGTTGATGTTGATGATGACGATCAAAACAATATGTATATATATATATATATATAGAGAGAGAGAGAGAGAGAGAGAGAGAGAGAGAGACAGAGAGAGACAGAGAGAGACAGAGAAACCGGAGAGAGAAGATTTTTGGGTAAAGGCTGTTTTGCTTGGAGAAGAGGAGGATGACCCTTTGGTATTTATAGGGGTAAGGTACCCAACTATACATTGTTCTCGAAGTTCTGCTGCGTGGGAACATGGAAGGAGTCAAGGCATTAACATTTTTCTGGAAGAGTCAAAAGTAGAAAAGGATCTGAAAATACCCAAATTATAAAAAAATATTATAATAAGAAAAGTCTAGGATGTCTATGTTGCGCAATATTATACGTACCTAAACCAGTAAAACCGCCAGATCAATCAGTGAGTATTGTGGGCCGTACATTGCGAGCCCAAGTTTTGGCATAGTACCATTTTTAAGGCCGAATTACTGGGTTTGCGACCCACCGAAATTGCATAGAAAAAGAAGTCTCCACCGCCCATTTCATTTGGCTCCGTTTGGTCAAACGGTATTTGAAACCACCGCTGTATTTTATATATATATATATATATATATATATATGTGGGGGTAAATTACTGATCACAATGTTTTTGATAATTATACTATCATTCTTTAAAATTTAAGAAATTATATTAGATTTTATTATTTTATTTGACAAATTATAAATATTTTTATTAGTCAATTTTATTTTTTAATTTTTAAAATGACAAAACTATTCTTTATTTTTATTTTTCAATTGTGACTAATTTTTTTGGTTCTTTTTTCCATTTTCAAATAAATATTAATTAAAATCTTAAATTAATTTTTATATAAAATAAAAATAAGTTATTTACCTAAAATTTATATTTACTTTAAAAAAAAGTATTAAAAAAAGTTAGAAAAAATTGTTCACAATTGAAAAAAATGCAAAAATAAAATTAAATGAAAGAGACAGTTTTGTTATTTTGAAAAAACATTTGAATGAAAGATGGTATTATATATATATATATATATATATATATATATATAGATTTTCATGAAAATGTGAATGATTACTGTGCGGGCATAAAATTGACCCTTGTGTCTAAGGGTGACACCTAGCATATATCAAAACTAAATGACCAAATTACCCCAGCGAGGTAGCCAGTTGATAAAATCGCAAAACGAGATCCTAGGCCATACCTCTTACGTAATCCCATCGATCGTGGGTAAATCTGCCAACTCATTGATATTACTTCGAACTGGATGAAGAGTTGACCAAGTCTAACCTATTAAACATAGATTGATTGGGCAAGATTCTGATCCCCCAACAAATCAGGAAGCGTAAACCCATGCACTGATGCTAACCATGGCATTGTATCCTCCTATTATAGGGGGAATCAACTAAGATCAAGGGAACCATATCCACGACATCATTGACTACTTAAACACTAGGACCTCTGGTTCAAAGGTACGCTAACCTTGATATTTGTCTTCCTACTTTAACTTTTTACACTCAAACTAGTGTTACACTAACTTGACTGTTAGATAACCCTTGATCGACACCATACCTTTGCCCTTTGACCTACTTAGATAGTCTTTTCCCTTTCTTGAAGGAAGACATTCTTTTGTGGAGCATTTTTCTCTCACAAATTGGTGTTTTCATTGAGAGCTTAAAAGCTTTACACTCAAGAGCCATTCCCATCCTTATGTTTAGAAAACTATAACTGAACGTTTGAAAAAATGGTAGGCAATAATGGAAGGAAAGGACAAGGGAGGTGGCACATCACACCTAGCCTCTCACATAAAAAATTCGGAGAGACTTAAACCACATAATGATTAGGAGCAGTAAAATAATCCTCAACAACCTTAGCCATTTGAGGAAGCTCAGCATGATCTGGCCAACTTCTTCATTACGTAATACAAAGAGATGAAGGAGTTCATGAAATCACTTCAACGACAGATCAATGAGGTACAGTCAACAGTGGCCTATTGCTAATAATTAAGAAGGGTCTGCAACCAACAACCGCATGGGTGATGATATGACCCAATGGAGCGATCATAACCCACGACCAATAACCTAATGGCCAAAATCAACCACACAATAGAAGCGAGAACCAACGTTGGAGTTCTTACTGCAGAAAACCTAGGGGGCCGGCCACATAATTGAAAGATTCAGGGAGAAGAATAGGCTCCGACCCCCCAGGTAGTTAGAGTAGGATATAATTAACTCCACGGGAAAGCCCGCTTTCTAGGGAGATCCTGGAAAAATAGCCCCTCAAATAAATCTGTGCTTCCTAGGTTTAAGTAGTATGAGGGGACAATAAATATGGTCTACCATATCTATCACTTTTGATAGGTTATGGTTTTCTATGAGGGAGAAGACTTCCTGATTTTCAAAGTTTTTCCTTCTAGTTTAGAGGGTATAACGTTAAACTAGTACCATAGTTTGGTACCTAGTTTTCTCCAAGACTTCGTCAACCTATGTTCTGCCTTCTTGATGCAATATTCAACTTGCCTAGAAACAAGAAAGGTGTAGAGCACCTCTTTACTAGGTGGATAAGTAGAACGAGTCCCTCTATGACTACATGAAAAGATTCAAGCAAGAGATGGCAAGCATTGACTGATGTGATGACAAGATCGTCATCCTAATTCAAAAGGGGCATGTTGGCATCACATCATCTTTTTTTACTCTTTGGTAAAAAAAGAAGCCAGACAACATAGTTGAGGATTCTAATCTGAGCGTAAAGACATATTATGCTTGATATACCATAATTTGACTACCATATTTACGACAGTGACACGTGTCCACAGTTAGCTCTTCAGGGTATAGATCATGAAAGGGTTATTGTTTCTAAATCAATCGGGCGTGAAGGATTCAGAGGTGAGGGGTTTTAGAACTTTACACCGCCTTGCATAGCCTACCAACCGCAGAATAAGGAAACAGAGTAATACATGAAAACTACTATCTTTGGATATCCTTAAATCCCTACTTTAGTGGCTTCCTAACCCTTGCTCAACTTATGATATCTACAGCCTATAAATAAGGCCATAAGATAAACTTTCAATTTATGTTCAATTCTTACTATTGAATTATAGTCTATTTTTCGTTACTAACATTATCCACCAGAGCAGCTACCACTGGAGCTTTCCCTGCTGATCCTCTGACTTCAAGTTCTTGAGAAGTAGTTCAAGATAGAAAGCCTTGAGACCCGAAAAGAGCAACATCAGTATGGCGCCGTCTATGGGAATGAAAATCGTTCTTAGTATTTTACATCGAAAACTAAGCTTCTTTCCTCAAAAAAGCAATGGCTCCCAACCTTTGTCCTAGAAAGAACTCCCTAAGACCTTCAAAATCAGCCTCTTGTAAGAAAAGGAAGAGGACAGATGCCCACTCGTCTTACAACAACAACTTGATTAGATTTAACGACAGTCCGATTAAATGTAGGAACAACTCATAACCATGTCTCAAGCTTTGGCTTCACTGGCTCATAACTAGGGGAACAATCCTCCTCCTCCTTCTAACGTTGTTCATTGAGGAGCTCAGTTTCCCGTCACTCCCACAAATAGAGGATCCCACAATAAGGAGCTGCCTAATGTGCAACCAATGACACCCCCATGGTACCACCTATTTGGGGACTGATCCCTGATCAGTCAATAGCTATGGGGAGAGGAATATCGACGTTCCATCCTATCGTCCATTACCAAAGCAGGACGAGAATACCAATCGCAACGGTCTTTGGAGACAATTTAGCTCAGGAAGGATTTCAACCTCCTAAGGTTGCACAACAAAACCTACCCAAAACCTTTAAAGGGTAGAAGAAATAGCAAACTCTTAGGATTAGACGATCTCAACCAAGGGATTTCATGTCCCTCTATAACAAGACCAACTAAGTAAGTTGCTCGGTAGGTTCTCCACGCCGTTTACCTCTGCCATAATGACAAAGGAGCGACCTAACAAATTTGTTGTCCCAAATTTCACTCTCTATGATGGGTTTGAAGACCCTAGGGACTACCTATCTCATTATCAGCATACAATGGCCTTGCACAGGGCTACCAATGCATTCATGTGTCGAACTTTGTGACCAGCCTCAAGGATATCGCCCTTAAATGGTTTCATAACAATCGTTAGAAATCGGTCAATAATTTTTATGAGCTCGACAAGCTATTTCTGGACTACTTCTTAACTAATAGGAAGTTGAGAAAAAGTCCTGGATTCTTGCTGATTGTGAAGCAAGTAAAGGGAGAGTCACTTTGAAAGCACAAAGTTCGTTTCAATACTGAACTCATAGAGATAACCAACTATAGTTTGAGTTTCCTAGTGGCCACCCTCACTTCATGCCTTGGGCCTGGATGCTTCAAGGTTTTCTTAACTAAAAATCCCCTTGTTAATATGACAACATTCATGGAAAGAGCATGAAAGTATATTAATCTCGAATATATGAAAGCATCCTTCTGAAAAATAAAGAACAAGCTCAAAAGGACTGATCAAGTTCAAAAAGGGATAATAACGCCAATAAAAGAAGATCAGAAGTCACGACAAGAGAACAACACCAAGAGTCCAGAACAACTTTGGCTCTGGAAGGTAAGAGACTTATACCATATTGAATGATTCTCTTACTCATATACTTCAGCAAGTCTAGACTCGTAAAAACCTGAGGTGGCCGAAACTACTAAAAAGCTACCCTAACTCGAGAAATTGAAATAAATATTGTGACTTCCATAAAGAATAGGGGCATACGATCGAGGAGTGCAAAACTCTAAAGTAGGAGATAGAACATCTCATCAAGAGAGGGACACTTGAGAGAGTTCATTCGCCTAGGACGGGAGACAGAATTCCTATGACGAAAGAACCCTCATAAGAGGCCAAAGCAAAGGCCTGAACTAGAGGGAAGTTTGGAATGATCAACAAAAACAAAATAATTAAGTCATCTCTATGCTCCATGCTGACAATGTGATGATATAGATATCTAACTAGGCCAGGAAGAGATATGCTCGAGAAACAAGGGCAGAGCCCTACGTCATCTAGATCTCGGCCTATTGAGAAAAAGATGAAGTCAAAACCTTGAAATCCAGTTCTTTGAACTTGGACCTTATTGGGATATATTGTCCCCATAACGATGCTTTCGTCATCTTACTCAAAATTGCTAATTTTGAGATCAGAAAGGTTCTCATAAACACAAGGAGCTATACTAACGTGGTATTCTATGAATCCTTTCAAACATATGAAGCTCGACTCTAGGGACATCAAAGCTACCAGTTGCTGTGATGGTAGGATTCAATGGGGACCTCAATTTCCCACTAGGCAGAATTGATCTACCAACCACAGTAGGAGAAGGAGATGACCTAAAAGACCCTGATCTTTGAATAGATGGTTCTAGATGCAAAATTTCCTTATAATGTCATTATTGAGAGACCTTGGATCCACTAGATGGGCGCAGTTAGTTCAACCATCCATCAGTGCCTGAAATATGTCCACAAGAATAAAGTTCTCACCATTAACCTACTACCTAGGAATGCCATGCCCTCACACTCAAAGAGAGACCCTCCAAATAGCAATTACAGTATCCTCACTAGGAGAAGAATTTTCCTTTTCCAAAACTTCATGAGGCCGAAGAATGTCCTTCCAAGATTGATGAGCTATTGAGTCCAAGAGGAAGGGATAGCGCGATCAAACCAATGGAAGAGCCCATCAAAGTACTTGTTAGTACTGAAGAAGAGGGAAAATATTTACAAATTGGCTCAGCTCTGTCTCCTTTCGAGCATGAAGAGATTATTAAATTTTTAAAAGCCAACCTTTCAGTATTTTCTTGGGGAAATTAGAGATATGAAGGGAATAGATCCTGATTCCATCTCTCACAAGCTGATGACGGATCCAGACCATCCTCCAATAAGACAAAAAAGGAGGACATTTTCCTCAAAATGTTAAAAAATTATCAAGGAAGAAATCCAGAGGTTGCTTGATGCTGGAATGATAAGGGAGGTGTTCTACCCTGAATGGCTTGCCAATATAGTTCTTGCAAAGAAAAAGAATGACAAATGGAGAGTCTGCATCGACTATTCCTATCTCAATAAAGCTTATACTAAAAACTGCTTTCCTCTCTCAAGAATTGATCAACTTGTTCATGCTACAACAAGTCACGAACTCATGAGCTTCATAGACGCTTACTCTGGTTACAATCAAATATAAATGTATCCTCTTGACCAAGAGAAAATAACTTTTATATCAGAATGAGGCCTCTATTGTTATAGAGTAATGTCAGTTCAGCTTGAAGAATGTTGGAGCCACATATTAGAGGTTTGTGAACAAAATGTTCAGCCTCAAGATCGAAGATACAATGGAAGTCTACATTGAAGATAGGCTCATCAAAAGTGTTCGGAAGGCTAACCACATCTAGCACTTATCCTAGACATTCGACATCTTTAAGAAATTACAAAATGAAACTTAACCCATCAAAGTGTACTTTCGTAATTACGGAGGGAAAAATCTTCGGTTTCCTAGTTTTACAGGGAAGAATTGAAAGCAATCATACCCAGATCAAGGCTTTCATAGACCTAGAATCCCCTAAAACTAAGAAAGATATTTAGGGGCTAAATGGAAGGATAGCAACACTGAATAGGTTCATCTCTAAATCAATGGATCGATGCCTCTCGTTCTTTAAAGCTTTGAGGGGAAGTAAGGCCCTAGAGTGGACCTCTGAATGTGAAGAAGCATTTCAACAACTCAAGCATTAATTAGCCTCCCTAGACCTTGTTTCAAAACTAGTGCTAGGGAAAAAACTACTCTTGTATTTAGCCAGTGTCAAAAAGTACAGTCAGCCTCTGCATTAATTAGGGAAGACAAAAGAGTTCAAAGGCCTGTCCTTCTATGTCAGTAAAACACTTATGGTAACGGAGATAAGGTATTTTGAAATTGTAAAATTGGCTTTAGCCTTGGTAGTGTCAGCTCGGAAGCTCAGACCATACTCCTAAACTCATCTTATCTTAATCCCCACATCATATCCTTTGAAATTGGTTATTCATAAACCTGAAGTTTCTGGACGATTGGTTAAGTGGTCAGTAGAGTTAGGAGAGTTTAATATATCTTACATTCCACTGAACTATAATCAAAGCTCAGGCATTAGTAGATTTCATAACTAAATTCATGAACACAACATTCCAAAGCCCAAACCACTATAGACTACTTCTGTATGGCTACTTTTACACTAATGGTCTATCTATAAATAAGGGTTTTGGAGTAGGTATAATACTTCAGTCCCCTTGATGGTATCATGACCAAAAAAGTTGTCAGCTTGGAATTCGGAGCATCTAGTAACGAAACTGAGTATGAAGCACTTATCCTCGGGTTGAAGCTAGCTCTAGAATATGGAGGCTTTAGATCTTGATGCATTTTTTGACTCATCAGCTTATAGTCAGTCAAGTCCTAGGAGAATATTCCACCAAGGATAGTAGAATGAATCAAGTTTTCAGAGTTAATGGAATCACTGAAGCAATCTTTCCACAAATTCACTATTTAGAAGATTGAAAGAAATTCAAATTTTAGGGCAGATGTGCTAGCAAATATAGCCTCTCCATTTTAGGCCAGAAAAAGATTCTATTGTAAAGATCTCCTACTAATCAAAACCTAGAATCGAAGTATCACAGTCTTTCTAGATTTTATAACAATCTTTGAATTGGATGACTTCCATTATTAAATTCCTGACAAAAAAATTGATTCTAGAGAACAAAAACCAAGCCCGAATGGTTTGAATCAGGGCAGCTCGGTATTTAATCCTTAAAGAAAACTTTATCGAAGGTCTTACACACAACCCCTCCTATTGTGCTTGGCCCTAGAAAAGGCCTACTATGTTTTAGTTGAGATACATGAGGGGATATATGACAACCATAATGGTGAAAAAACACAGCCCAACGAGTATTGACTCAAGGCTACTATTGGCCTAGTATGCTAAAACAAACTAAAGAATATGTTCGAAAATGTGACAAATGCCAGCATTTTGCCTCTTACCAACATCGACTTCAGCATGAGCTCATCCCCATTGTCAGTCGATCCTTGGTCTTTTGCCTAATGGGGAATGGACATCGTGGGACCATTACTAAAAGCCCCTCAGATTATAAGATTCTACTAGTCGCCATTGACTACTTCTCTAAATGGGCAGAAGCAGAACCATTGACCCACATCATAGAGGTAAAGGTAAAGAACTTCACTCTGAAAGAATGTTGTATGCAAGTTTCGCATACCCAGAGTCATTATTTCAGACAATGAGACACAATTTATAAGAAAGGTATTCTGGAAGTTTTGTAAAGACCTTCATATTAGTCACCATTTCTCCTCTTCAAGGCATCCTCGGGCTAATAGGCAAGCCGAGGTCACCAAATGTACTATTCTCAAAGGCAAAAAGAGAAAGTTGAAAGAAGCCGAGTGGGTCAAAAAGCTCCCTAGGGTGCTTTGGGCCTATTGAACTACTAGAAGAACCCCAATTACGGAGACACCATTGTTGCTTGCTTATGGAACTAAGGCAATCATTCTTGTGGAGATTGGTATGCCAACCTTCAAAACAGACCTCTTTGACCAAGAGATTAATGGCCAACAGCTCGTAAAAAACTAGACCTTCTAGAGGAAAGGCGCGAGCAAGCTCGGATAAGAACTGAACCCTACCAGTAAAGAATGGCCAAGTACTTCAACAGAGGGTTAAAACCTGTCAACTTTTTGCTCGGAAACCTCGTCCCGATGAGAGTGTTCTGAAACACAAAATATCCCACCATGGGAAAGCTCTCCCCTAACTAAGAAGGGCCTTACAAAGTAAACAAGATCATCAAACTTACAACTTATTAGTTGGAAGATTTAACTAGGAAATTTGTTCCCAGGCCTTGGAACATCGAACACTTACGCAAGTATTATTAGTAATAAATTTATTTTTGATTCACCTTAGTATTTGCTATCAATGTACAAACCCTTAAAAATCTTGTACCCATTACAAGTGTTATAGGTTCGGTCCATTTTTCAATGTACAGACCCCTAAACACCTTGTATCCATTATAAGTATTACAAGTCTGGTCCATTTTATCAATGTACAGACTCCTAAAAACTTTATATCCATTATAAGGATTACAGGTTTGGTCCAGTTTACCAATGCATAGACCCCTACAGACCTTGTGCTCACTACGAGCATTATAGATCTGGTCCATTTAGCCAGCATACAGACCTCAGAAAAGGTTGAGTTCATTACACAGTGCTTAGGGTTTATAGACCCATCACTGTAGTATTCCCACTAAGCCTTGAGAAGGAAAACTTTTATATTTTTTACAAATTTAACAGGTCTGTATGTCCCATTGTTTAGGCCATTGAAGTACTTCATTTGTATTAGAAAGATTCTTAAACAGTTTATCGCTGTAGCTGGTTTGAACATTGATAATACTTAAATACAGGTAATATAAAAAGGGACATAAGTTGTAAAGATAATCGAGATTTCATTAAGAAACCCAAAAATGAGAAAGTTACAAAATCAAAAAAGCAAAGAAGAAAAAAGAATAGAGATTCCATAGATCTATTCTACTGCAAGCTCAGTAGACTCTAGAAGGAACTTTTGAAGAGGTTCAGGAGCTGCTTATTCTTCGTCTTCATCATCAGCATCTAGGGTATCTATCTCAACCTGCGATATCACAATATTTTTCACCCCAATCAAGTCCAGATTTGGAAACTTCTTCCGAAAGTTCTTTTTGAAAGCTCGATACCCGTGCTCAATGAGCTGCCTCCCTAGCTCCTGAACCTCATTCTTCAAATCTATCTTCGTTTGAACTCGTGCAGCTTCGACTCTTTCTTGAGATTTCTTGGCAACAGTGACTTTAAAATCCATAAATTTCTACTTATAACCCTATAGTTTAGTAACGAGTGTGTCTCTTCTAAACTCCAGAATAGAGTAAGAGTTGGCAGCCTCTTTTAGCTTCTTCAACTGCAGCCACTACAGACTGTGCAGTCCCGAGCTGGAGCCTGGTTTTGTCAAGCTTTGACTAGAGGGTGTTGATCTGCTCGGTATCCTCAGGGCAGTCCATGATGGCTGCCAAATTATGAACAATATAAAAAATAAAACAAAAGGTCAAAACTGAAGGTATACAAAATATAGAAAGATAACAATATGAGAGGAAGAAGATAACTCACCTTCATATGGATAACCTTGAGATCCTTGGCTATCTTTTGAGGCTTCAGGACAGAAAATTTACTGGGGCCTGTCACCGAGGAATTTTTGTAGGCCTAATTCACAACACTTGAGCTAGAGTCCTCAAACATTAAGGGGGTTGCACTAACCTTCCCCTTCCCCCTCTTCTTTTTTAGTATAGGAGAGGCTGAAAGGGGGAAGGCTTTTTGAACTAGCGAGTGGCCTAGCTCCTTAGAGACCATCCGCTCGGGGAGTCAAAAATTAGTCTCCTCATTTTTTCTGAAGGGGGGCTCGGTAGGGGTTGAAGTCTCCCCGACCTTCTTCTTCTTCTTCCCCGGTACCCATCTTGAGAAAAGTGTCTTTTTGAGCCCTTAGCTCTTTTCCTTTGCCAATCTTGCATCCATCAAGTTCTTTAAGGTCAGTATGGCTTCATGATTGTTGGTTCAGAGGAGCTGTTTGTACTTCTTTTGGAGATTGTGGGTAAAATCGACCTCTGCCAAGCCTTTTTGTCTACACAAATATACAGAACAGAGATGAATCAGTCCCGAACACATAAATAAAAAGTAAGGAAAGTTTTAAAAAATAAAAGGGGCTTAGCCTTAATGTCAGTTTTGTGTGGGAAGGTTGAAGCCTAATTCTTGAAGTCCTCGAACTCCTAGTCTCACTTTACATAAAAGTACCACTTATTCTAGGTTTTATTGGAAGTGGGTACAGAGGAGATGGGTCTAATCCCTTTGTTGAAAGACATGTAGAACATGCTTTCCGACTTTAGATATTTCATGTCTATGTTACTTCTAATTAGTGGAATGTCTATTTCTACGCCATTCAAGTGGCCTAAAACTATAAAAACTAGCAATTGCTTCTAGTTATTTATGTTCTAATCACCTAGGCACATGTTAAACTAGCTAAAGAATTTCCTAATGATACGGTAAAAGGGAATCCGAACTCCTATCTCAAACCATTCAATGTAAGCACAGATCTCGCTATGCTAAACGTCGGAAGGGAAATCTATAGGCTTGGGTATCCTACAAGACACGTTAGTAGGGAAGTCAAAATCAGCCTTCAGAGCATCTATCATGTTCTGAGTAATGGCACTTTTGCCCTCTTCCCTTTTATGGTTTTTTCAAGAGGTTTCCCCACATATGTTCCTAGGCTCTATAAAAGTCTCTACTATCTTGAACTCCAAACTCAAGGCTAAACTACCGATGGGCCTATTTTCTAAGCTCTCAAAAGGACTACTAACTACAAGATTTACTTCTATTTGGTCATCTACTCCTTGAGGGTCTACGATTTCATGACCAGTGCTTGACTGGGCATCAGAAGCAGACATTATCTAAATGAAAAATGAAAGAAAGTAAAAGAAAGAGAATAAAAGATGAAGAAGATTCAAGAAGTGTTCTTAGAACCAAACTTGACTACAGCTTTGATCGGGGGTGATTTTTCTGGCACACTGGAGTTCTCCTCACTCAGAAAGTCTTTCTTATTGATTAAAGCACTCAAAATGTCGAAGTCTCTCTTGTTGTTTGAAGCTCTCAAAATGCCAAAGTGTTGAAAGGGGAGCAGTAATATGTTGCCCCCCTTTTATATAAATCCAACAGGTGTCCATGTTAGGGGGGGGCATTGCTTCTGAACCGCTGTGGTAATTAAGGCAATAATAGCCTCGTAACCCTAATCGGTGATGGACGCAATAAATGTCACATAAATGGCTATCTCCTCAGAATGTGGAATGACGCATTTATGATTGGCACGCATGTAACGTCTTAGAAACCCTAACCTCAACACTGAGTATGCCATAGAACAGAGGCTCGGAGGGGGGGAGTAGCTAATATACTATAATTTGACTACTGTATTTATAGCGCGACATGTGTCTACAGTGAGCTCTTTAAGGTACAAATCATGAAAGGGTTATTGTTTCTAAATCAACTGGGCATGAAGGGTTCAGAGGTGAGGGGTTCCAAAATTTCCACCGCCTTCCATAGCCTACTGACCTCAGAATAAGGAAATAGGTTATAAATGAAAACTATTATATTCGGATATCCTCAAATCCATACTTTTTTGGATCCTAACCCTACTCAACTTAGGATATCTACAGCCTATAAACAAGGCCATAAGGTATGCTTTCAATTTATGTTCAATTCTTCTCTTGAATTACAGTCTCTTTTTCATTACTAACTTTATCATCGGAGTGACTACCACCAGAGCCTTCCCGGTGATCCTCTAATGTCACGCCTCGAATTCCAGCGAACCCGAGGCGCGAGTAACGAGATAAAAGAAAATAAAATAATAAAGGAATAAAAGATAATTCAGTGAAATTACAACATTCCGTACACCATTCTGGTACATACACAAGATCTAGTTCATTAATTCACAATATACAAAATAAGATACAATCTCGGGCTTATGCCCTTATACAATATCAAAAACGCCCCTTGGGCCTAACATAGTCCCTAATCAAATCATCTCCACGTCTCGTACAGCTGGGACATCATCTGAAATGTTTGCCCCATTAAAGGGGTCAGCTCAACATGCTGGTACAATATAATGCTAATGCAAGAAACAAAACTAAGGTCGTGGCATGTGCAAGTGTACAATTATTTCTATATGGCATTCGATATCATAATGGCAGTATATGAACATTATGCAATATATGAACAGGATGCGTGACACACCCATGCAACTCTATGCCCACCCATGTCTCATGATACAGTCATTCTCCGCTGGCATGAGTACCGCCACGTATGTCTCGCTTCACGGTCCGGAATCCGTCAGGCTCGCAAGTACCTAATGGCCGATTTTGGGTTTTTTACCACAGGATCTGCACCCTCATAATGCAAAGCACCAAGTGCTTAACCCATGCCATGTCCAAGGAATCACACTATGCCAATATGCTCTGATTTCATCATGTCATAATGTAATCTCAATGATGCTTCTTATTCATACATAAAGCATGCCTTCAAGTACACAATTCATAATATCAACAGTTCTTCAAAGCATATAATTCACACACTACACTAACACATGCGATATACACATAATCATCATCTAACTTAACAAGATAGCATGTATCACATAAGCATGTGAACACTCAAGCAAACATGTGAACAATCAAGGCAGCAAAGCAAGTATTCCTAATCTCAATTCTATTTCTTACTTAGCACAATATATCGTACCTGTAAATCGATCTCAACCCAAGAAGGCGTACTCGAAGTATGGTAGAATCACAGTGGGAATATCGAAGGTCAGATCACCTTCTCTTTGCCTTTCCGTGTCCCTAAAATTCATAACATGAGACTCAGTTTAATTGTCACTTGAATTATGCTATTCATCAAATTTTATGTCTTTAATTCATAATTTTCTATTTTGCTAATTTAGATTCCACTATTGAGTCCGGGACGTCGAGGAAACTAAGTTTAGGTTTTCATAGAATTCAATTCGGACACCTGGGTTCAAAAGGGCAGAATAGTCATTTTGCACTTTTCACGGGTCCTCACATTTCGAGACCTCTTTTCACAAATCGGACTCTACGGTTGAATCTGGAATGCTCGAGATAATAAAGTTTCACTATTCGTTTACTAAATTTGGAGTTCGTTTGACAGTGTTTCAATCTAGGGGCATTTTGGTAATTTTAAAGGTTACTACGGGTCTTTTATTTTTTGGGACCCCGTCTCGTAAAACAGACCTCACCATTGGCCTCAGAATGGCCGAGATAGTCAAAATACACTAATGATTTATCCCATTTGGACTCCGGGTTATTTTAGAGTATTTAAATAATTAAATTAATTAAATTAATTAATTAATTAATTAATTTAATTATGATTTTATTAATATTTAAATCTGGTGGGTCTAATCATAATTTCTCATAAGTTTAGGGGTCAAAGTGCAATTCCCGAAAGTTCTGGGTCAATTTTCAATTATCAAAAAGTTCAGGGGCAAAATTGTAATTTCTAATTCTCCTATTCCTAATTCGGACAACCAAACAAGGATCAACCCAAAACAGGGATAAGATATCCCTGTTCTTATTTAATTCAGATTTCCAATTTCTTAAATCCACAACCAAACATTCCCAATTTAGTTTTTAATTTAAAACAAGAAGGTGACACGTGGTAGAGGCGGACCGGCCCAAGCCCGACCCGACCCGACCCAAGCCCGGAACAGTACCCTCCTTCCCCCCATTTTTTCGATGACGCACAGTAGGGTTCCGGCGCCTTCTCCGGCGCCGGCGACCGATCTCCGGCGATATTTTCGAGTTTTTAAAATGCCATTCTCTTCGGTTTTTCACGTAGGCCTCACATCCATCCTTCATTTCCCTCAAAACCTTCCCCATCTCTTCGAAATAGAACTCAAAGGCCTATGGCCGAATCTCTGGCCAACTGAAAAACTCCGATTTCGTGTTCATTTTCCCACCGTTTTTTATTCTTTCTTTTTCTATCTTTTTTCTGCACTTCGTAGGATTATTTTAGGGTCATTTAAAGGGAGTTTTACACATAAAATGATAAGTTCCAATTTCTAAAACCGAGACCTGCAACCTAGGTTTTCTCCCTAGTTTCTCAACCCTTTTCCTTCATTCTTTTTGCAAAACAATCCCTACAATATGCTCTTTAAGATTCTATGCATCAAATGAATTATCATGCTTTAAAAAAAATAAAACGGAAAGGATTCACTTACGGGTTTTCTGAACTTTCTCTCTCTAGCCGTGCCTTCCTTCACCCTCTTGTTCCGAGCTCAAATCAGGCTTCAAACTCTCTCTCAGAACTCTATTTCTCTCTCTCACTTTCTGTTTCTTTCCTTCTCTTCTCTTCCCACCCGAGACCACACCTATACACACACACATCAAATCTCTCACGTCTCTCCCTTACAGCCACTATCCTTGACCTCCTCTCCATCGTTCAGCCACCTTTTGCTTCCCCCCAAATGCAGCTTTGCATTAAATACAAAGCTGCTCCATATGTATGCCTATACACCTATTCCACTCATTACACACACTAGAAACACACACATCAGCCAACACCTCACTCTCTAGTTCGGTTGTAACCACACACACACACACACACATCCAGTTACACACACACAGTGCACTGCTATTCATTCCTCTACATATCCATATACACATGCATGCACATATAATATTTCACACATACCTACACATGTATACTATGCATATACATAATACTAATACTTCAAAATTAATAACAATTATAATAATAATAATAATAATAATAATAAAAAAAAAATTTAATTTAACCAAGAACAATAATAAATAAAAAAAAAAAATTCCATGTCATAACATCTAACTTCAAGTTCTTGACAGGTTGTTTAGGAGGAAAATCCTTCAGACCAGAAAAGAACAACATCAACACTCAAAAAAGAGAGAAATAGCCTAGTATGTCGGTTCTCGAACAGGCACCCTGCCAAAGACAACAAAGATTATTGAGAAACCAGCAGGGCAGCGAAGCAGAAACTGTGGTCATCCAAAAGGAAAATAGAGGAATATTAGTTGCAAAAAGACTATAGCCTACTCACTATTTCGATCAATTAGATCTTGCACCAAGTGAAAAATCAATCATGGGTAAAGAGGCCCCCTCCAATGAAAAGTGACCTAGCAAAAAAAAGCTCCGTGAAGTATTTCTCCTTGCACCGAGACAATAAAAACTACACCTGGGATTGCAAAACCTTGTGCAAGCACATCGAAGAGTTAATCTCACAAGGGCACCTAGATAATTTTTCTCAAAGGATGTCTAAGCACCACTGCTGTGACAGCCAGACAAGAAAATATAGGATTTCCGACCGCGAAATAATTGGCATTCCCTATCACCACCAAATGAAGAGCTTCGGGTAGTAAACATTATTCTGGTAGCAATGCCACTTGAGGGAGCATTGAATAAGGAAAAGTAGATATATTGTAAAAAGTCTAGGCATGTGGCCTTGGCTAAAACCCTAGGTTCGTTTGCATCTAACAACACCTGAGACTTAACCTTTTCAGCTAAGAAGCTATAGCAAATTCACCTTTGCACTACGATGCCTTGGTAATTTATATTTAGATAGTTAATTGCTTAGTCCACTAAGCATTAGTAGACAATGGTAGTGCAGTAAATCTTCTATTCTCACATGCACTGAAAAAGATGGGGCTAAAGACATATCTCCTCCACTATTCTCAAAACCCATCATAAGAGAGGAATTCTACTTGTACTTGGTAGTTTTAGGCTCTACCATTAGCATAGATTTAATTAGGGAAGAGGAGAGAGAGTGTAGAAGTTGATATACTATGTTAGTCAGGCATTACAAGATGCCTAGACACGCTAAGCCTAATATGGGCGCAAGCACCGAAAAAAAACCTTTTTGTGTGGATTTAAGGGATTTCGGTTGTCTCCTTCCCTTAAACTAGGAAAGAACGCCTTTGAGAGAGATAGAGTAAAATAAGGAGTCGCTGCCTTATTTTCGGGCAAGAAATAAGCAAACTTGTTACAACGGAATGCAAATAAAGGAAAGCTATAAAGAAATGAAATAAAGAAATTACATAGCTTCGTTTCCTAAATACATTCTAAAAGACCTCTTAACATGAGCCAAAATAAATAAAAGCACTAGAAATACGCAACCAAAGACATAGGCTTGAGGGCTAGAGTACGAAATGGGAAGGTTTTAGGCACCTACTCTGCCTGACCCTAATGGATCGGCCTTAAACATTTAGTTGCAAGGCTCTATCATTAAAGTATAAAAAATAAAAACATGATAGAAAAGGAATAATGTGAGAGAAGTGATTATCAAATAGACAAACTAAAAATGAAAGAAAATAAAGAAAAAGGGAAAATGGGAAAGGGATTTGACTTAGGCCTATAGGCTTCCTACATATCCATCCTAGGATGGAATCAAAGTCATGTAGTTCTTTCAGTTTACTCTCTTTTATCAAAAGTGATAAAAGGGGGAAAGATCAACCGGGCAAGAAGACTAAGAAGGGTTTGAGAAGTCTACCTTGTTTAGTTATTACAGTTAAGCAACACTTCGGTTAGGAAAGGTTGACTCAGGATCGTCACTTTAGTAGGGTTTTGGCTTGTTACTTGATTCGGGACCCTTGACCAAGCAAGGCTTCAACCTTGAAAAGGGGAGAAAACTAGAGAACATCTTAGTGAGAAAGAACTCTAAAGACGCATTAGCAGCATAAGGCTATGAAATTGTGTGTCCTTAAAATACCAATGGGGTCTATTTATAGGCCAAAATGTGAGATTTGATCCAAAGGCCCATAATCAACCCCATAAATGAAGGGCTAGTATCATGTCTTAAGTTATAATTATGTGATTAAAATAAAAATAAAATTAAATAATTATCTAAATAATGATTATCCTAAAATAAAAAATTTAAAAAATATTTTTAAATGAATTATGAAAAATGCATGAGCCTATCAAAATGAATGACACATGCAAGAGCCAATGAGGTGCAAGATAAATAGATTATTTCTAAATAATTAAAAAGAAAATAAGGGATAATTAGGAGGGATTTCTCAATAATCCTAAATATATAAAATATATCCCACATGTGGATGAGATATATCCTATATATCTATACATATGCATCTAAATATAATATGTATAGACATAACAAGGGTATACCTAGATAGGTGGACTAATGGGGTGGCTACAATGCATCTTACATGCTACTTGTAAACACCTCATTTTGTGACCTTTGATTAAGTAGTAAAAATCGATGGTTATGCTAAGAAACCTACTTCAAGTATAGACTCTTCCCGATTGAGTCATATTCTCATTAGGACTTCTCTTGACAGAGTCCTATTCCTATTAGGACTTTCTTGCCAGAGTCCCAATTCCGTTAGGACTCCTCCTGATAGAGTCATATTCCCACTAGGACTCTCTTGACAGATTCCCAGTTCCATTAAGACTTCTCCTCAAAGAGACTTATTCCCATTGAGGCTATCTTGTCAAAGTCCTAGTCCAAGTAGGACTCTTCCCGATAGAATCTCACTCTAGTTAGGACTCTCCTACCAGAGTCTCAGTCTAAGTAGGAATCTTCTCGATAGAATCCCACTCCAGTTAGGACTCTCTTGCTAGAGTCCTAGTCCAAGTAAGACTCTTCCCGACAGAGTCCCATTCCTGTTAGGACTCTTCTGTCAGAATCACAGTCCAAGTAAAACTATTCTTGAAAAAGTCCCACTCCCGTTAGAACTCTCTTGCAAGAGTCCCAGTCTAAGTAGGACTCTTCCCGATAGAGTCCAACTCCCGTTAGGACTCTCCTGTCAAAGTCCTAGTTCGAGTAGGACTCTTTTCGATAGAGTCCCACTTCCATTAGGACTCTCTTGTCAAAGTCTTAGTCCAAATAGCACTCTTCCCAATAGAGTCTCACTCTCGTTAAGACTCTCCTGATAGAGTCCCAGTCTAATTAGGACTCTTTCCGATAGAGTCTCACTCTCGTTATGAGTTTCTTGTCAGAGTCCCAGTCCAAGTAAAACTCTTCCCGATAAAGTTTCACTCTCATTAAGACTCTTCCTAATAGAGTCACACTCTCGCTAGAACTCTCTTTTTAGAGTTCCAGTCAAAGTTGGACTCTTCCTAATAGAGTCCCACTCCCGTTAGGACTCTTCTGCCCATTGGAAGGCTTTTCGATAATTTTGACACCTTTTTGCCCATTAAGGGCATTTTGATAATTTTGGCACAATCTTACCTTCAGCAGGACTTCCTAGTTACTTGAAGGGCATTTTCATAATTTTTATATCATTTTACCCTACATGGGGGTAATTTGGTAATCTTGAGTGATAATAGTCTATTTAGGTTTAATTAGGACTTTTCACTTTTAGAGTTTTCATAAATCTAGTTGCTTGATATTTCCTTAAATGGAGATACATTGAACCTAGACTATTTTCATTTTCGAGTTTATTTTTTATTTAAATTCTATTTCTCTTTTATCTTATTGGCTCTTGCATGTAGACACCAATTCTATTAGTTTGTACATTGTCATAATTATTTATTAATTCATTTAGTTACGATAATCATTCTTATTTACTTAGATAATTATCACTCAAGACATGATCCTAGCCCTCCATTTTAGGGTTTCATCTTAGATCCTTGGATCAAATCTCTATATTCCTTATAATAAAGCCCCCAAGCCATCAGTTTTAGGGACACAAAAAGACACGAATGGAAGATGATTTCCATAGCCTTACGCTTTTAGTTTAATTCTAGAGTTCTCTCTACAAGAACTCCCCCTCTCCCGAGGCAGAAGTCCTGTCGAAGTGACAGCCTCCTTTCGCGAAACAAGCTGAAGCAACGCGTTCCAAACCGAAGAACAAGATAGAGATTTTCCAGATTAAAGTCTCCAATTCAGAATTTCTTAACCGAAGTATTGCCCGATTACCACGATTGAACAAGGTACGCTATCAAACCCTTAACAGTTTTTTTAGATCCGGTTGATCTTGCATCTTTTATCACTCTTGATAAAAGAGAGTAAACTAGAGAACTACGTGACTCTGATTCCATTTCTGAATGGATACGTAGGAAGCCTTCGGGCTCGAGTCAGATCTTTTTTTGTCTTTTCTATTTTATTTTGTTTATTCATGTCAGATTCTTTACTGCTTATCTCTTCCGTACTGGCATATCTATTTTAAGTTTTCTTATGATAAAATAGCCTTGCAAGTGAATATTTGAGGCCGATCCATTCGGATCGGACGGGGTGGGTGTAGTGCCTAACACCTTTGCACTTTCGTACCTTAGCCTCTAGATCTATATTTTCTTTGGTTTTTCGCTTTATTTTAGTGCTTTATTTTATTAGATCCATGTCAAGGGATCTTTAGAATGTAATTAGGAGACAAGGCGATGTAAATTTTGATTATTTCATTCCTTTTTAGTCTTCTTTTAATTATGTTTTGCTATAACGGGTTTGCTTGTTTCTTATCCAAAAACAAGCTAGGTGACTCTTTAATCTCTATATCTTTTATAAGAGGCGCTTCTTCTTACCTTAAATGAATCAAATAGTCGGGATCACTCTAAATCTATAAAAAAGATGAGATTACCTTTCTTTTTTTTCGGTGTTGGTCCCCACACTACCTAAGCCAATATGTGGACTAATGATATGAATGCACACCTAATACACCTCATATGAATGAGTTATGCTAAGACAAAGATAAATGTATAAGTTCAATGTATCTCTCATAAAAGAAATAGCAAGCAACTAGATGCATGAAAACTCTAGAAATGGAAAATCCTAATTATGTCCTAAATGAACTACTATCACTCGAAATCACCAAATTACCCCCAATTTGGTGAAAAATCCACAAGATTGCCACAAGACATGAAATAACCAAATTACCCCTTGAGGCATAAAAATCTTCCAAATTTGTCACCTAAAGGCTAAAATTACCAAATTACCCCCAAAGGGGTAAAATAGGTATGAATATTACAAAAATTCTCCACAAGTGACCAAATAGTCCCACTAAGGGTAAGATTGTGCCAAAATTACCAAAATGCTCTCAAAAGGGCAAAATGGTTCCGAAATTACCAAAACACCTTTCAATGGGCAGAAGAGTCCCACCAGATATGAGACTTTAACGGTAAGAGTCCTACTAGATGTGGGGCTTTGTCGGGAAGAGCCCTATTAGATGCGAGACTCTAATAGGAAGAGTCCTACTAGAGTTGGTACTCTAACGGGAAGAGCACTACTAGATATGAGACTTTGGCAGAAAGAGTCCTACTAGAGATAGGACTTTGACGGGAAAAGCCCTACTAAAGATAAGACTCTAGCAGAAAGAGTCTTACTAGAGATAGGACTCTGATAGGAAGAGTCCTACTAAAGATAAGATTCTGGAGGAAGAAATGAGACTCTAACAAAAAGAGTCCTACTGAAGATGGGACTCTAGCAAAAAATTCCTACTAGAGGTAGGTTTTTTGGCATAATTACTGAATTGCTCCTATCCAATCAGGGGTCACAAAATGAGGTGTCTACACCTAAGCTTGGGAAACTAATTTTGGCCCTAGTGATAGCCTCCTAAAAGTTGCGACCCTATTTCCAAGTATTCACCATAGACGTCATCACAAAATCTCCCCTAATGCCCATTTCCCATCGTCTTGACGCCTCTAGGAGAGGGTCAAAATAGTTGCTTGAGCTTGGCTAATTTGACATCAAATTTTGTCTTTGGATAGCACTATCAAAAGATAAGTTCTAGTTGATTTCGTGGCCGAGTTCTGGCCAGTGGGGGCTAACCAAACAAATGACAAAGTAGCCTCTAGGCAACAATAGAAACTCTTTATAGATGGCTTGTCATGAAAGACAGTATTAGGCGTTGGGCTAGTATTATTTACCCTAGAAGGCACAATGATGGAACAGGTTATCACGCTTGGAATTTAAGGCCTCAAACAATGAGGCAGAATGTGAAGCCCTTCTATGTAGGCTAAAACTAACCTAATGAGTTAGTGATAAAGAAGTTACATATCTTCTATGATGCATAACTGGTAGCCAACTAGGTCGATGGGTACTACTAGGCCAAAGCCCCCAAAATGGCAGCCTATAGAGAGAAGTTTAAAAGTAACTCAACTCAATTACAGAATATACAATTTAGCAACTCCCAAGATAGGGAAATTGCCATGCCGATGCACTGGCCAACCTTAGGTCAGCAATTGAGTTATAATTTGGGTGAACAATACTAGTGGAATTCATATTGAAGTCAAGCCCAGAAAGAAGAAGAAAAAATGGTGACTCAAGTCAACCAACTTCAAAGTTGATAGACTCAGATCATCTCTTACCAGAAGGATGAGATCTTGCCACTAATAAGATTGAGGGGCGAAAAATCTAGTGCAAAGAAACATGTTATGCTATGGTCTATGATAACCTTTAAAAAAATTCCTATTCAGAACTGGTACTTGAAAATGTTTGATTCTGGTACAAGCATAACAATTCATACAAGAGATTTATGAAGTGATCTGTGGAAACCATGTAGGGGGAAAATCCCTAAAGCTAAAAATCAATAAATGAGGGAATATTATTGGCCAAAGATGTACGAAGATGCGAAAGAGTTGGTAAAAAAGGGCAACCAATGCCAAAGGTATGCACCAGCCCATAGGCAACCACTAACGAAGCTATCTCCTCTCAACATCCCTCGGCCATTTTTGTAGTGGGGTTTAGACATTATGGGACCACTTCCCATAGCCCCTAGGCAAAGGAAGTTCTTTTTGGTTGTAACAAATTACTTCACTCAATGGATTGAAACTAGGCCACTTGCAAAGATTGGGGAAACTCAAACCCGAGACTTTATTTGGACCGACATTATATACAGATTCTAGATACTAAAGGACCTAGTCTTCGATGATGGATTACAGTTTACGGGGAACTTGGTGAGCAATTTCTGTTCTAAGCTCAAAATAAAGAATCATCTCTCTACTCCGTATTACCCCCAAGGAAATGGACACGTAGAAGCCTCCCACAAAAAAATATTGGCAAACTTGAAAAAGAAACTTGAGAATGTTAGAGACAAATGGACAAAAGAACTCCTCGGAATACTTTGGGCCTACAAGACTATAACACGTCAGCCGACCAGAGAAACTCCTTCTCTCTTTCATATGGCTTCGTAAGAAGAAACAACAAACTGCTTCGCTTGAATTTAGACTTGCAAAAAAGAAAAAAAAAAAGAGCAAGCCCATATTCGATTAACCTCTTAACACCAGAATTTAAGTAGCTACTTCGACAGAAAATTAAAGTTACGAACCATCTAAATTGGGGACTTAGTCTTGTGAAGGGTATTCCTTAATACACAACTAGTTGGGCACAGGAAAACTAAGCCTAAACTGGGAAAAGCCGTACAGGGTGGTCGAAAGTGAGGGTAAAGGTTCATATACGCTAGAGACAATAGTCGGGCAAGAATTGTCGAAATAATGGAATGCTGTAAATTTGAAGAAATATTTTGTGTAAATAAGGGTGCATCGGTCCTGACCAGAGCACCCAAACTATTTTCTTGTCTATTTCATTGTAAAAAAAAATAATAAATGCCATAAGTAGACATAGAAACCAATTCTTTTATTCCTTGAAAAGATTACAATAATTCTTTATAATGGAATTCAATATATATATATATATGTATGTCTTTATATCTGGCTCGAACTCTTCAACAATCTTCAACAAGATCACCATCTTTAGCTCAACAGTCGTGCTATCAAACAACATCTTTTCACTCTGAGGTCTTCAGTGGAATCTTTTGGTACTGGGAGAGAACTTGTGAATGAGAAGCTTGATGAGAAAAAAGGCTTAGAAGAGGATTGAGCTCCTGAGAGAATCTCCAACCAACCCATCAAGAGATTGTTAGAGGCAGTCATCTAAAGAGAATAGAGGATCTGTAACAAGACCAGTTGACACAGTCCTCTAGGCAACTTTATTTTGACCACCTCTTGATGGGTTTTCCTCATGTTAGTTGAAAACATCTACTGACAGATTTCCCATGTCAAACGCTACAAAGAACAACTAACATGAGAAAAACCCGTCAGTGAACCTCAATAAGTAGACATAGAAACCAATTCTTTTATTCTTTGAAAAGATTACAATAATTCTTTATAATGGAATTCAATATATATATATATATGTATGTCTTTATATCTGGCTCGAACTCTTCAACAATCTTCAACAAGATCACCATCTTTAGCTCAACAGTCGTGCTATCAAACAACATCTTTTCACTCTGAGGTCTTCAGTGGAATCTTTTGGTACTGGGAGAGAACTTGTGAATGAGAAGCTTGATGAGAAAAAAGGCTTAGAAGAGGATTGAGCTCCTGAGAGAATCTCCAACCAACCCATCAAGAGATTGTTAGAGGCAGTCATCTAAAGAGAATAGAGGATCTGTAACAAGACCAGTTGACACAGTCCTCTAGGCAACTTTATTTTGACCACCTCTTGATGGGTTTTCCTCATGTTAGTTGAAAACGTCTACTGACGGATTTCCCATGTCAAACGCTACAAAGAACAACTAACATGAGAAAAACCCGTCAGTGAACCTCACCACCACAAGCAATCGCTGGAAATTGCCTATCATAAGAAAGAAGAAAAGAGAAGAACTTATGAGAACTTGGAGAAAATGAACGACTGGGCTTCTTAATTTATAAGAATAGATAAAAACAATCCACATCGTTCAATCAATGCGAGATCGACGGTTAGAAAGCCAAGAGACGGACCTGTTATAATTCCTACGATCCAATTGCCTCATTAATAGGAGTTATTCTCGACAAAAGAAACATTACCCATGGTTGACAGAGTAAAACCTAGGGAATGTGAGGGCAACACCAACTGTTATGCTGCCACCTTTAATAAAAGCTAAGCTCATTGAGTAAAGATTGCATTCAGGTATGCGAGTTTTGAAAATGATTAATGGCCTTAGAAGACTAAAGGCTGAAGGTCTTCTAAAGCTGTCATGTGTCCTGTACCCGCATAGACCAGTAGCAAGAAAGGGTAAAAGTGGGAATTTTTTTTTCTTTTTCAAAAGTCTGCGAGAAAAGAATTTGAATATACTCTTCGACCCTACCGAAACTCTAGTACAGAAAGAGTGAATAAGCTTTATGAGAATCTATCCTCAAAGTCATATCCCCAAGCTCTGGCTTGAGGCAAAATCATCTCCCTAGGCTCCGACCTGGGAAAGAAAGCTAAAATCCATTTTAGCATTATTATGGGCCCGCTCTAGAAAAAATGGGAAAATCACTCAAAAAAGACATAACTAGGGTCTGCCCTTAAGAACGTACATAAGAGTCCGCTCTTAAAAGGAATTCCAAAGCTTAGTCAGGTCTGACTTGGCAAACTGTTAGAGCCCACTCTAACCACCGTACTCCATAGAACAAGGTGTACGACCATGCTTACCACCTCTATTATAAGTATAAGATAGTCTTGAAGTCTGAAAGAGATGAGATATTTAGGATAAAGAATCCAAACACCAAAAATCTTGGAAAACCTAAAAGACAAAATTTAGAACTATAAGTCCTAACCCTAGATGCCAAATATTTAATACAAAAAGTCCTCAAGAGACAAACAAGGTCCGTCCTAATTTTGAGAGCCCAAGGATGTTTGGAAAAATAACACTTCATTGATGATTGAAGATTACAGATGTTTCAAAAGGAAAAGAAAAAAAGAGACAAAAAGTGAAAAGAAAGCCTCATCAACAGGATGAGTTACCAAGTCTACATCAGCCCTAGTAACCATGTCTTCTCGCTCCACGAGAACACTCTCGGGAAGGAGAGACGAAGATGGACATCCTTCTATCACGGGAACCTGTTCTTCAACCCCTTCTCCAACTGCCATAACCTTGACATCAACAAAAGGAAAAGTGAGAGGTTGCCTAGCCTAGATAACCTCATGACTCATCAGATAGGCTTCCTCTTGGAGCTAGAAAGCCTTGGTTTTGATACTCCCTCTAGGTCCTCCTAACCAAAGTTGAACTGGAAGCTTCAAACTCAAAGCCCTTTTTTTCTCCAATGCAGCCTTAAGGACATCTCTCTCTAGGCAAGGCCAACCTCTTTATCTCTCTCAAAGAGGGTCTCTTCACGGGAGCGATGCAACAAGGTTTAGGTATGGAGAAGTTCCTATCGGCTCTCTTACTTTGGTGCAGGCTAGGCTAGAGGTTGATTCCTTGTATGAACAGGCTATCAGGCTGGAAAATGCCAACCAATTTGCCCAACATGACTTTTAGGATGTTGGAAAAATAACACTTCATTGATGGTTGAAGATTACAGATGTTTCAAAAGGAAAATAAAAAAATAAAAAGACAAAAAGTGAAAAGAGAGATCATCTAGTTCACAGCCTCATTAACAGGATGAGTTGCCAAGTCTACGTTAGCCCTTGTGACTCATGTCTTCTCGCTCCACGAGAACACTCTCGAGAGGGAGAGACGAAGATGGACATCTTTCTATCTAGGGAACTTGTTCTTCAACCCCTTCTCCAACTGCCACAACCTCGACATCAACAAAAGGAAAAGTGAGAGGTTGCCTAGCCTAGATAACCTCATGACTCATTAGATAGGCTTCCTTTTGGTGCTAGAAGACTTGGTCTTGATACTCCCTCTAGGTCTTCCTAACCAAAGTTAAACATGAAGCTTCAAACTCAAAGCCCTTTTTCTCCTAATGCAGCCTTAAGGGCATCTCTCTTTGGCAAGGCCAACCTCTTTATCTTTCTCAAAGAGGGTCTCTTCATGGGAGCAATGCAACAAGGTTTAGGTATGGTGAAGTCCCTATCGGCTCTATTATAGGTCTTCACGAGTCTTCCAAAAAGTCATGTTAGGTAGATTGGTTCGCATTTTCCTAGTCTGATGACTTGTTCATACAAGGAATCAACCTCTAGCCGAGCCTGCACAAAATCTTCTTGTAAAATGGTCAGTGCACAAGCATGGAATTTTGAATAAACTAGCCACTCAGATATACCAATCATAGCCTTTTTCAGGTCGTGGCAGACTCAGTACTCCAATAAGGGTTATTTGATTTATACCAGCTTAACCATGTCAACAAAAGATCAAAAAATCCTAACTGCGGCAACTACTGCATTCTGATCTGATAAAAATGAGGGAAGTTCCCTGGAGGTAGTAGTGCATATACCAGAAGAAGAAGAATGAGCCAGAGTGATAGGATTCCCAGGAACATAGAGAGAATTTACAAAGAGTGAAACAGTTCTGGAAAGAAGTGAGGAAAGGGGATCGACTTCAGACTCCCTAATCACTACCCCGGTGAGGGGCCGAGAACTAGAAGCTACCTGGCAAGCTTTCTCAACCATCGCCCTTTTCCCCTTATGATCATTGGAACTCTAGGACGGGTGTTTCCTAGTGACCCCACCTAGAAGAGGGGTTATATTAGAAAATCGCTCGACTATTAAAATAGTTAAGATCAGGGGAGCATTCTTAAGGTGGGCTATTATGGCTACCTCAATCTCTCTACCATCTGCACCAAAGACTCTCTTCATACATTTTTTGTAAAATTGTGAATGGATACAAGTTTTGGAAAAAAATTGAATTAGATTGGTACACAGTCACAATGGTGTGCTCTTTCAATGTTTTCGTGTCATGTATATTATGACTCATATTTTTCATCGGTTATAACACACATTATAAAGTATTATTGGGATGGCCCACTAACATGTGGTGATCTAGACACATTAAAGATTTCCTCCAAATTTTGAAATTTTTTTAGCATATTAATGTCGTTTTAAATCTTTGTTACCAATATAAGGTTGTTTAGATCTTACTGACTAAATTAGGTTTGTTTTGAAAAATCGTCAATTCAAGTGACATTTTAATTATTTTTTTTACTCCAAACATCAGTCATTAACACTTGCACTCACGCAATCTCTCACAAAATAAAACAACTTACTCAGAGTTCTCAATCTCACTTGGTTGGGCTCGCTCAAAACAACCTTCTCTTTCAAATATCTACCTCAGTCCACTAAACTCGCTTAGTCTTGGTTTATGAGAGAAATGTGAGGACCAATAATGTTAGACTGACTTTAAAAATTTTATAAAAATAATTTATTTTCATAAGTTGACAGTGTTGTATTGACTAAATATTATATCGTGATGTGATATCTAATTAATACAATATTTTCCATTGTATTTGAGGGTTGCACCTCGTCACCACTGTTACCTTTATCATCATCAACTCTTACTGAAGAGGACCTATTCGTTTTGCTCGACATTGCAAAAGGACGAAGAAAGATGAGTTTGAGCAAAAAAGTAGTAGGTGAAACAAGTAAACTGGAAGGAGTTTCTACAACGAAGCTTCATAGGCGTAAAAAGGTAGAAAAGTTAGAACACTACACGTGGGGAAAGTCACGAAAAGTTGTGCTTTAAAAAGTGGTAGCCTGAAGAGCACGTCTCATTAAATGAGATCATATCAGATAAGGAAACTTCCTTATAAGTGACACGAGGGCTCCTTCAAGCCAAAACCCTAAAAAGCTTCACTATCTGGGCTAGAAAACGCTCGAGCTCAGTTGGTCGGAGCATAATAAAGTTTTCAAACTCTCAAGGCCTCCAAGCAAGAAGAGTCCCAAGCAAAGACTTTCCCTAGTACCCATTTTGATAAAGATATTATCTTTTCCACCAATTCAGCAGGGGTGACAAGGATAAGGGGCATTTGTATGGGCATAAAATCAACCCTGTGCGTCTAAAGGGTGACATCTGACACATATCAGAGCTAAATAACCAAACTACCCCAACAGGGGTAGCCAGTGGATAAAACTGCAAAAGTGGATCCCAGGCAAACCTCTTGCGTCATCTCATTGATCATGGGTAAATAAGCCAACTCATTGTTACTACTTCGAACTAGAAGTTTAGCTGGCCAAGTCCAACTTATTAAACATAGACTGATTGTGCGCGATTCTGATCCCTCAACAAATTAGGAAGTGTAATCCCATGCATGACGCCAACCATGGCACCGTATACCTCTTATTATGGGGGGAATTAGCTGAGATCAAGGAAGTCATCTCCACAACATTACCCACTACTTAAACACTAGGACCTCTAGTTCAAAAGTATACCAACCTTGGTATTTGTCTTCCTGCTTCAGTTTTTTACACTCAAATTAGCATCACACTAACTTGACCGTCAGAGAATCGTTGGTTAGCATAACATCGGTGCCCTCTGACCTACTCTAATAGTATTTTCCCTTTCTTGCAGGAAGACACTCATTTGTGGAAGATTTTTCCCTCACAGTTACAAATTTTGCCAAAATTCTTGAATAAGGTGCACAATATATATTGAAAATAGGCATACATTTTTTTGTAAAATTGTGAATGGATACAAGTTTTGGAAAAAAAAAATGAATTAGATTGGTACACAATCACAATGGTGTGCTCTTTCAATGTTATCGTGTCATGTATACTACGACTCATATTTTTCTGTCGATTATAATACACATGGTAAAGTATTACTGGAATGGCCCACTAACATGTGGTGATCTAGACCCATTAAAGATTCCCTCCAAATTTTGAATTTTTTTTAGCATTTTAATGTTTTTAAATCTTTGTCACCAATATAAGGTTGTTTAGATCTTATTGACTAAATTAGGTTTGTTTTGCAAAATCATCAATTCAAGTGACGTTTTAATTATTTTTTTTACTCCAAACATCAGCCATTAACACTTGCACTCATGCAATCCCTCACAAAACAAAACAACCTACTCAGAGTTCTCAATCTCACGCGGTTAGGCTCGCTAAAAACAACATTCTCTCTCAAATATCTACCTCACTCCACTAAACTTGCTCAGTCCTGGTTTATGAGAGAAATGTGAGGACCAATAATATTAGACTTACTTAAAAATTTTTATAAAAAATATTTATTTTTATAAGTTGATAGTATTATATTAACTAAATATTATATTCGTGATGTGATATCTAATTAATAGAATATTGTTAAGTCGTGAAAATAAACACTTTTAATAAAATCTGAAAACAAGACTAGTATTAGTAGTGTCATGATCAAGGGAAAAAAAAATAAAAAATTCAGGGTAACATAACGAGGGTCAGAACCTAGGCATGATTGTATCTTTCGTATGTTATTAGATCTTAAGCGTGTGATTGATGGATTATCTCTATCTTTCACTTTTATCTTATTTCATAATTGAAGTTCCGATTCTCTCTATTTGATCTTATTCAAAATTAGCACTTTTGTTAGCAGCATGCCGAGTTTTCTTATAAGACGGATTTAAAATGACATAAAATGAAATAAAAATTATTTATTTAAACTAAAAAATTATTTTAAATAATTTTTAATGCCATACTTATTTTCATACAATACACTTTCTCAATTATATCAAATAAATAAATAAATTTCAATAAATATTCTTAAAATGTTCCTTCTGCTACTGTAATCTTTTTGACTAATTTGAATTCCATCCTCTGTGCATGTGGAATTCAATTCTTAGGCATCATTCAAATTTGAAAGCAAAATCAAATTTTATTAGTTTAATAACAAGAAGTCATCTGTGCTAATTGACTTGGCCATAAACAACACATTTAAGACGTGTCGGCTTGTTTGGATGCCCGGTTTTCTTGAAGCATAGCGTGTCCATGTTTACTTCATTTTTCATTCCCCGTTAACGGCGAAACTATTTTCTAGGGAAACAAACACGTAAATAGTCGACTTTTTTTTTTTTTCTGAAAATATAAATAATTTTGGTGAAATTGTGACGATAGGCCTAATCCTGCAATTTATTATTTTTTTATTAAAATGCAATTTTAAAAACTAATTTCACACACTTTCTGAGAAGAGTTTTACTAAAGGAACTCAAACTACTTCACTAAAAAGTGCCTTTAGTTATATATTAAAGCAATTTTAACATATAGCCAAAACAAAAAATTATTGTATGTTAATTACAGTATCATTGATCAAGTCAATAGGTTTGATTAATTATGAGTTGCTATACATTATAAAAGTTACATTTTAGTGTTCTAAAATCTAATATATGTTATACAAATAGCTGCTTATGATTAATCATACAATAATTGTTTATTACCAAACATATAAAAGCACTTTTTGGATCAAGAAATGCTTCAACCAGTACCAAAAGGTGCTCAAATGCAAGTATTACCAATCAATAATCTTGCGAGAATTAAAATTATTAATTATTAAAATTATATGTATCTTTTTATTCTAATAATAATTATTTTTTAAAAAACAATTTCTTATTAATTATTAAATAATAAAACTATTAATTATTTATCATAAAATAAATTAACTCATCCCACATTAAAAGTCTATCAAAATTTTAGAGACTTTTTCTCTTATGAAAGGTGTTTTTTTTTTCTTCGGGTTAGTACGGTTTACACGGTTAGCTCTGAGAAAGAAAATAAAGAATCCGGACTACTTCGTTTAGATTGTGATTCAGAAACAATTTTTAAAAATCTTTTTTAAAATATATTCAAAATTTTGTAATTAATTTTTTAAAAATTGTGAAAATATATTTGGATATGATAATCTAAATTTTAAAAAATTAAAAAAAAATATTTTGAAATACGTATTCCGCGTTTTAATATTAAAAAATTATTTATAAAAATATAAACAAACATTGGCCGCGATGTTTCCACTCCGCCAAAGTACTACTACGATCCACCAAAAATTGAAAGGACAAAAATATCCTTTTTCTCTTTCTTCCCGTCTTGGATCTCTCTACAAACTCGGTCTCTCCCATCTCTGTTTTCTCTCCCTACAATGATGCCTGTCTCATTATTGCCCCCTTCAACATGTCAAACCCACTGCCCCTTACCCCTCCATCGATTTTCACCGCCATCCCCCACCACAACCACAACTTAGTTGTCTATCCTTCTACATTGAGTTTCAGTTTCAAATTATTGTAAACTTATACTGATGTTTTCTAATTTCAGTTTCAATTACAGATTTTTTCCTGTCAATTAATTTGACAGGAAAAATTGATGGTGTAAAAAAAAATTTATAAAATACTTAAAATCCTTAGAAGTAGTGAATGACTATATTAACCCTAAATGATAATATAAATTGATAAATTTGACCTTCAACATGGGTTGATAAAAAATGATTTTAAAAAATAAAAAATAATATTTGCTATTTCTATTTAATCACAAAAAAAAAAATCAAAATATATATAAAAAAAAATATTAAATAGAATTTGAAATTGATCATGTGTAATAAATAAATTTTAAAAAGATGATGACCAATTTTTAAAATAATCTCTCTCTCTCTAAATGTCACTAAAATTATTTTTTTTTCTCTAATTAAACTCACTTTTCTATCAAGTGTTTTTTCATAAATTGGCATATTTCTAAATAAAAAAAAAAATCGAAGAATATTTCAAACACTCAAGTTAGGAAAAAAAAACTAGTGATATATTATTCTGAAGCAATTACAATGCAATTAAAATTAGTAGTTTTAAAATTGAAAATTTACAATGCAGAAGACACTGATAAATGATACATATAGGACCACATAAATTTATATATATATATATAAGTGTGTGTGTGTGTGTGTTTGTGCGTGTGTATAGCAAAGAAAAAGCACCACCATCAACAACTACGGTGAACCCACCACCATCAATAACTACTTATAGCAAAGAAAAAACATCACAAGATTGACAAAAACTGAAAAATTAAAGAGACACACGGCTTCTGTAAAAAGAATCAGCCACCACATCCAAGCTTCTAATAAAATGAAAAACCCACAAAGTCCATGAAATTGTTTTTATTTCATTGATATCAAAAAATCAAAATTGTTTTCCAAATACAATCCATATATTTGGAAAGTTTTGCAAAGCCACTTACAAATGCAAAACCCATCTCAAATACATATTTCCTCCATCTCAGGCATCATCACCTTCAAATAATTGTCCCCAATTCAAAGGACCCAAATTTCCTAATTTATTTGTTGGAGCCAAAAAGAAAATTCCCAATTCCTCGTAAATAAATCCGAAATTTATTTTTTTCAATACACACACAGCACAAATCCCCAAATTCTTTCCAAGAAAGACGATCCCGCAGTGGTGTGGTGGTCCACCGCGACGATGCAAGTCTCGCCGGCTATGTAGTAGAAGGCAATGTTTTAGAGAGAGAAAAAAGTGTGAAAGTAGTAGTTATATACAAAAGTATATTTGTAATTGTCATAAATTTTTAGAGAAATAAATATAATTAATTCTAAATAATATTATTAAAAATAAATAATGATTTTAAAATTTATTTGATTGAAGTGAAAATGTAAAATGTAAAATTCATCACCTTCAAATTTGAAGAAGATATCAAAATGAAGATAAATTTGAAAGGTGGGGATTGAAGATGATTTAAGACAGAGAAGAGAAATTCCATTGTCCAGAAACACCATTCTCCTTGAATTCAAATAAAAAAAATAAGACAACTTTTTAAACCAAGTTTCCTAAATTGAAAGGCAGAAATTTTGAACAATTGCTCACCTTGGTCATGCCCACCCCTCGAAAACTTCACAATATCGGTTCAAGAATCATTTGGACTCTACTCACCAACAATTAAAAAATCACCTAAGTATGAACAGGAAAAATGAAATGTGATATTACAGAAATGAGGGTGGTTTTTTAAAATCATTGTATTGAATATGGCTATTTTGACTTTTTAGCCAGTGAATCCCTCTACCCAAAACATATTCTTATTGTTAGATGTAAAAATTATATTTTTTTTCCATGAAGCCATTAATCATTTGTTTTCCTCATGTGCTTATTCATTAAGGGTTTGGAAACCTCTACTTTTGATGTGTAATGTGAGTAAACCAATTGTAGTTGGGATATGGAACTGGCATGGGCCACTGAGAGTTTAAGAGGGAAATCTTTCAAAATTTCCATTAATTGTGAAGGTCTGTATGGCAGCCACAATTTATTATCACTGAAATGAGAGAAATAAGAGATAACTGCCATGACATTAAATAATCTCATGATATCCTAGTAAGGTCATTACTAATGACTAATGAGACATGATTTGTTTCTGCTAGCTGCAAGAAAATGGAAAAAAAATCTATGAAAACTGGGACATGAGCCTAAACTTTGGACTCCCTAACTATATTTTTGCTTAAAGATTGGTTTTCAGTTTTGTCAATTATATGGCAATGTTTTAGCTTTAGGAGTTGATTTCTAATTGTTTCTCTAGGGTTGGCTAGTTGTAATGTGGATTCTGTTTTTATATTTTGTATATTTTTTCAAAAAAAAGAGAGTTGTATTTCTGTGTATATTTTTACGATATCAAAACTAATACATTTTTTTTATCAGCTATCAAGAACTAATACATTGGTATGGCAAAACATGTATAACATATATTACATCAAGTAGCATAAGAAAAACTATAGAATATTATAAGAAGTCTGTGAACAAAGACTAACTTTTCTTTGAACTCATTTGTTATAATATATATAACATCGGTCGGTATTATACATGGGTTATGCAAAAATGTGATTGTTTGTTTTAGATTTTATAATTTTATTATTATTACAAATTTTAATTATAAAAAAGTCTAAAAGCCAATTTTTTTATAAAAAAATTTCTTCAATTCTCCAATTATTATTTATTGGAAAATAAATATTATCTACATGTCATTGTTTTTTTTTTTTTTTTTCTCACTCTTTCTCCACTTCTCTTTTTTCATGGTTTTTTTTATTTATTTATGTAGGACTCTACAAATTTTTTTGTATAAATTTTAATTAATGAAAAGTCTAATTTAAAAACAATCCTACTACGTGGATCTCATAACAACATGTATAATCTCTACTCTCAATACTGTCTAATTACATTTATGGAGTATTTTTCATCTAATTATTAAAACAAATTTGAGAGGGATTAATCACTAAAGCCTTGTTACAAAATAGTTGCTCCTAAAAACAGTAGGTTGGGTTTTTTGATAGGATGGAGATATAGGGATAAGGATAATGTATATTTGAGTTAAAATATCACTCCAAAAAAAAGGAAAAAAAATAGCATGAGAGGAAATAAGTAAATCTAGATTGCCATATTAGATTTTGAGTTGAGAAAAGATAGAAAAAGTGTCACTTCACCACTACATTACAATAATATACAATATTAATATACATGCGAAGCCTTATACAAAATTCGAACAGGAATTCTAAAACCTTAGCTTGATGAGGCCTCAGTTGAATTTTAGGGAAAAATTAATTATTGATAAGGTAGATTGAGTGTTTAATAATTCTAAGAAAGACACATGTATTATATGCATACGAGATTTTTCATAAGTTTAGAATCTCACAATAATAAAATTGTATATAAAACAATCCTTAATTGTATATTATCTATTTTCATTTATATTTCCATCGACAATAGTCATCTTGGTGCTGTGGTATACTCTATCTTACAACTATAAAATTCTAAAAAAGCAATAAGCAAGGTATAGTTGTATACAAATTTTTATAAAAGTAGAACTACAAAATTACGTAAAAAAATATAAGAATCTTAAAATAAATGAAATGACCAAAATACCCCTAAAGGCAAGAAACCTTTGGAAATGACCGAAACACCCCTAAACATGGAAAACTTCTAAAAATGACCCAAAATGCCCCTAAAGTGTAGGAAATTTCAAGAAATGACCAAATTACCCTTGCACACCAAAATGGGCAAACTTACCAAAATAAATGTCACTAGATCGAGGATAACCATGAAAAATAAAAACCCAATAAATGAAATATCCTAGTAACTTTAGAAAAGGACAAAATTGTCTTTGTACGGTAGATTTTCCAAAAAATACAGGACTAAAATGCTCCTGGAAATTGGAGGTTTTACAAATAAGCCAAATGAAATTACAACTACCCTTATACAATTAAGAGTTATAAAATAAGGAATGAGGTATCTATAGAGAGACTTGAGTAACTAAAAAGACTCTACAACAAAACTAGAAGAGCTTGGGGTAAGGAGGAACCAAATCGGCGGTTGATAAAGTTCTTTTCTTTTTGTTTTTTACCTTTATGTGTGTATTCCTCTTTTAGTCAATGTATAGAAGATTTATTGTTGGCCAATTAAACCAAGCCCATAAATTTTAGAAAGTTTCTTAATTTGGTTTATTGAGTCCTAATAATATTTGAAGTCTTTTTGGATAGTCCTAATTGTAGTTGGACTAATATTCTAATGAGAGTTAGCTTCCTGATTATAATTAAATAAGATATACTAGTTTGTATGGAATTAGATGTCCTAATCAATATAGAACTTAGAGTCAATGTTATATATATGTGGGTCTCTGTCACATTGAGTTGTAAGCCACAAAAATAATAAGTGGTGGTCAGAAAAAGAGGCTGTGAGCTGAGAGCCTACACTGTGAGAGTGTGTGTTTATGCAGCAAGCCGAATTGTGGCTGTCATAATTGTGTGTGCTTATATAATTTTGACCTGTGCTATTTCTCAAAAATAAAAATAACCTAATGGATCTTCCAACTTCCTCACTCTCATTTCTTGAACATTAATATGGGATAGGTTTTTTTAGGAATTTAATTTGTCTTAGACAATTTAAATTATAATTTTCGATTTAGATTTTTGATAGGATGATTAATCAATTTTACTTAACCTGATTAGATTTTGGTATGACAATGATTTAATTTTACTAAGGCTAAAATTTTTATGGATTTCTCTTATAAATCTACACAATTTTTCCCCATAAAACATTTAAAATAAAAAAAGTAACTGTTATTTGAAACTTCTTTGTTGATTTGAAAGTAAATTGATAGACTTTCTTCTAAAATCGGTATCGATTTATTTATTTAAGCCCAGGATCTCTCATCCCAGTCACAATTAGCGAAAACTTTTTATATATTACTTGTCATAATGCATGTGCATTGCATGTGAAATAATTATCATTAAAAAAATGGGAAAGAAAAAATTAAAAGGTATTATTAATATAAAATTCGACTAATATAGATGATATCATGAAAAATAGATACAAGTTTTCCATTGCTACTTAGTGGTAGCAGATCTTTATCTAAACCTGATGGCTTTAGACCTAGTTTGCTCTCCTACTATTATTTTTGCAATGATTGCTTTGTTGAAAAGATTTTTGCTATTATTAGGCCTAGTTATGTAGTTGATAAGTTCTATTGTGTTTTTCTTTGTTAGTTTTCCTTGCTTATTTCTCCTTTGGGTGTTGTTTTTCTCTGTCTTAATTGGACTTTGCTGTTGACCTCTGAACCATTCAGGTTTGAATGAGGGAATATGGTGTCAAGAAGTTTGCTTTACTTTTTTGGCTCATCTCAAGGGATTTTGAATGTAACTAGGATTTAAGCATTATAATTCTTAATTTTTTTTATTATTTCTTTACATATATTCTTTATAAGTTATATCAGGTTTGCTTGTTATTAGCTTAAAACAAGCAATGATTCCTTTCTGCATTCACATGCATCCCGAGTTGAAAAGAGAGAATTCATTTCCCACCTCGAAGAAGCGCACAGTCAGGGGGTTTTCTTTCTCGGCACGCTTGCACTCACAAGGAGTGTAGCTTTAGACATATCCTTAGGGAAGCCAACAGATACATTGGCATTCTGGCAAATATGGGAGAGGACCAATCGGAGCATTTGGTTCTTCTTGAAGCACCCCCCCCCCCCCAAAAAAAGCCTCATTATCAAAAAACTAGTGGGAGATGCTACAAGTGTTGCCCATATGAGGGACAGTTAGTTTTAGGCAAGCCCCGAATTTCCACCAACTCGGGGAATGAGTGAAATATAAAAAATAAGATAATAATAAAGGAAAATTACATGCATTCCGAAACACTAGCCCAATTCATGTTCTAATACTAATCCATAAGGCCTTGCCCCTTGTTTCATAACATACAAATAAACATGAAATAGTCTAGGGCTTATGCCCTTGTACAACACCAAAACACACCCTGCGGGCCAAATTTAGTTCCAAGTCCTTTCTTTCATTAAGATCTCGTCGAGTCTCATGTAGCAGGGTCATCATCTGAAGTATGATATCCCACAAATGGGTCAGCGCAACTGCTGGTATAACATAATGCTAATGCAAGAAACAAGATTAAGGCGTGGCATGTGCAAAGTGTACATTTTTAACATAGATGCTTTCCAGTTCATTAATTCGATGTAATGAAAATATGCACGACACACCCATTGCACTTTATGCCACACCCATGTCTTGTTTACGAACCGCATCCGATGGATCTGAGTACCAATTCTAGTTTACGGGCCTCCCCCCAATGGATCTGGGCACCAATGTAATGGCCAATTTTGAGTTTTTCACCACAGGATCTACACCCTCATAATGTATAGCACCACATGCTCAACCCACACTATGCTTCCAAAGGATTCACCATATGCCAATATGCTTTGATTTCACCACACAATAATATAATCACAATGAAGCATGCCTTAAACAATATATCATACCCGAGGCAACAGTAATATTTAAATCACAAACTTGTTCCACTTGAATACATATCTCATACTGTAAATTTAAGCACACGGTCACAGTTCACATTCATCACTTTACTAAATTCTCAAAGAATGCAAGGAACACATAAGCACGTAAACACCCAACTCCAGGTTATCAAGTAAACATAATTCAAATAATTCCCCAACAACAGTTAAGCATGTGAATCATTCAATTTATTCATAAAATATTCCTAAACTTAACCCTATTTCTTACATTAGCAAAACATCATACCTGATGGGTTTGTCTCAACCCTAGGAAGTCATGCTCGCTATGTAGCTGAACTAAATAGTAAGAATGTAGAGGGCCAGGCCGCTATCTCCTTTCCCTTCAGTGTTCCTAAAAGCATGAAATATAGCTCAGTCTATTATTACTTGAATTATGTTATTCATCAAATTTTATACTTTTATTTTATGAGTTTCTATTTTACTAAAATAGACTCTACCATTGAGTCTGGAATGTCAAATAAAGTCGATTTAGGTTTTCGCAAAATTCGATTTGAGTATCTGTGCTAAAAAGGGCAAAACGGTTATTTTACACTTTTACGGGTTTTTATTTCCCGAGACCTCTTTTCACAAATCAGACTCCACGGTTGAGTCCAAAATGCTCGAAATAATAAAAATTCACTATTATTTTACTTTAATTGGAGTTCGTTTGACTACTTTTTGACTCAGGGGCATTTTGATAATTTTTAATGTTTCTACTAGTCTTTTATTTTTTGGGACCTCGTCTTGTGACACAGACCTCACCGTTGGATTCAGAATGGTTGAGATAGTCAAAATACACTAATGACTTGTCCCATTTGAACTCCGGGCCATTTCATGATATTTTAATAATTTAATTAATTAAATTATTATTTTATTAATATTTTATTTTGGGGGTCTAATTATAATAATCAAGAGTTTTGGGGGTCAATTTTCAATTTTTAAAAGTTGTGGGGTTAAATCAAAATTTTTGATTTAACTATTCCAAATCAGAATAGCCAAACAGTGGCTAAATCCCTAAAACAAGAATAAGATATCCCTATCCTAATTTCAATTTCAATTTTTAATTTATTAAACCTATAGCCAAACACGCCCAATTCATTTTAAATTCATAACTTAAATGACATAGCTTCAGTCATCCGATATGTCCGGGTGGGTCGGGTCTGACCCGACCCGAACCGACCCAAACCCAAAACCCTACACAGTGCCTTCTTCTCCAATAGAACCAACTAGGGTTCCATCGCCATCTCCGCCGACGGCGACAATTTTTCGTCTAGATTTCAGTCCATTTTAAATGCGATTTTCTTTAGTTTTTCAAGGGGATTCTGTCACGACCCGAAACCCACCCTATGCAGATCTCGTGTCGCGGGGCCGACCCGAAGGCTGTCCCTACTTTTTCCATACCTGTATCATAGTACTAATATGCAATGTACTAAAAATTTTAAACAATGAACAGCGGAAGTCTTTATCAATTACAGTAATCCAGCGGAAGTCTTTTAAATAAATTAAACAGCGGAAGCCTATTAAATACATGACATAGTTCTACATAAGACAAAATGAGAACTAAACGTAACCAGCACCCGGGGGTGGTGAATACATAGGAGAACTAACATAGACTGGTACAGTACTTCAAAATGTCCCCCTACGCTCTTAGACTCCTACTGGGGTCTCGCAGCGTCATCACCTGAAATGGGGGTAAGTGGGGTGGAATGAGCTACAAAGCTCAGTAAGTAAATGCAGATCTCCAACACTGGTATCGATGATCAATGAATCCATGAATGAGATTATGATAACCAATTATAAGAATAAGATGCTGTGATAGCCAATGGAAATAATTGCCACGAGGGCCAATGAACAGTAATCACAATACACAATCAGAAGTATTGGGTGTAATATCAATATGAAGAAATTCAATGATAATATAACAACAATGAAGTACTGCCACAATGAACCGATCACAAGCAAATCAATCAATGCAAGTCCCTCGAGACTTGAAGAATCATAAAGGATAGTGCCATTCAACAATCAAGTTCTGTCAGTCATAAGAGATGCTATTATTCTGTGTCAGGGCTCGGCAGACCCTCGATCTTTTGGGGCCCGGCATACCCCCCTAGTGAATTCCAATGAATTGCCATTTGTCCGTTCACGGACTTGACCCGTAGGTCCCAGTCAATCAGATAGCATCAGATGGGTGTTGTGACTGAGCACAACTCCCGTGTTCATAAACATACCATGAGCATAAGTAATTCCATAAGATATAAAAATGGAATATCATTCATTTAATAAGGATACAACAGTAGGCCTTTCAAGGCATGGTTCAAGATGATAACAATGATATAGCAGTCAATCAATGTCCACAAGATAGAACAATATCACATTGTGGATAGCAATAACATGTGGTACTTTCAAGGCACAGTGTAACATGATAACAATGATACATCAGTCAATTAAATGTCCACAAGATAGAAAAATATCGAATTGTGGAGCACAAGGATGTCAATACATTCAAGAGTACAAGTTTGGCAGTAAAAGAATAAACTTGGCTTGTGGAAACACCACATGTAAGAGAGAGTGATCCACTTACCTCTAATGCAGTCCTATATCAGGAAATCCGTGAGTTTGCCTTGCCTTTGGAATTCCTTATATATTAGTAAATCCGTCTCAGAATTAATGCTATCCAACAAATTTTATGTCTTGCTATCATAAGTATCTCTAGCACTAATTTAGACTTTACCATTGAGTCCGGAATACCGAAGAAAGTCGGTTTAGGCTTTCGCGGAATTCCATTTGGACTTTTGTACTAAAAAGGGCAAAATAGGTCATTTTGCACTTTACAGTTATTTTATCCTTTGGGGTCTCGTCTCGCAAAACAGACCCCACCATTGGACTCAGAACTTCCGAGATAATAAATTTTGACTATTCATTTGCATCGTTTGGACTTCGTTTGACCTATATTTGAAATAGGGGCATTTTTGTAAAATTAATATTTTATTAATTTTCCTGTTTGGGCCTTAATGAGATTTTCTAAAACATTTGGGGCCAGTTCACAAATTCTCAGAGTTGCGGTTTGAACCAGTTGGTTCACAACCAGAAACCCTAAACCGGTCTGCCCCCTTACTGAACCAAACGGTTCAGTCAAATCTTGAGAACCGGAACAAGATAACCAGTTCTCCTATGCTATCCATGGTTGGGATAACCCCAAACCCAATTTCCACATTTCTTATCACCGTAACCAAACAGTTCAATTCATTTAAAATTCAAACATAAAACGACACAGTTTCACTTCCCATTTCATTTCCAGTCGGGTCTCGACCAGATCCGAACTCGGATCCGATTTAATTTTAACCCGATAGCCTTACGACTTCACGGTCGTCTTCCCCATTACTCCGGTAGGGTTCCGATGGTGAACAGTCGCCTTCTCTGGCGACGATCACCAGTTTCTGATGGATTTTCCTCCTGTTTTGAATGCCGTTTTACTCCCCACCACATGAAGATCATGATTCCATCCTCCGTTTTGATCAAGACCGTCTTGATCTTCACGAATAGTGAGTTTATCAACTCCGGCCGACTCTCCGGCCAAGTTATATTTTTCATTTTCATGGCGTTTTGATCACTGTTTTGGTCCTATAATTCTTCTAGTATGTTTCTGCACCTGAGTAGGTCGTTTTTAGAAACTTAAAACAAGTTTTAAGCCTAGATTTTCATGAAACCCGAGATTATTCATAAAACCTGCAACTCTGTTTTCCTACCTGGTTTCTCAACCATTTAATCTCATTCTTTTTGCTAAATGATCCTAATTTCATACTGATCAAGATTATATATTTAAACTCAACATTTCATGCTTTAAATCATAAAAACAGAACTCAAAACACTAACCTGGGTTTTCGGTTTAAGCTCACTGTGACCCTCCAAACCCTTCTGTTTCTGCTCCTGAGTTCCTTGACAATGTTCCTCTCAATCTCAGTTTCCTTTTTGTCTCTCAACTCACTCCCGTATATACCTATATAAAGAGAGAGATTCCACCGCCTCTCTCCCTCTTTCTCTTTCTCTCTCTCGGTTTCTCCCCCTTCTATGGCCCCTTTTCTTGACTTAGGTTCTGGTATTCCCTCTGCCAAATGCAACTTTGCATTTATTGGCTTGGGAGACTTATGATGTATACATATATATATATATATATATATATATTATATTATGCACATCACACACACACACACACACCTCACCCAACCGAGACACATACTCACACCCACATACACTGCACCTATATATTGCCCTTGGCAGTTTCCCTTTCCCTCTTTTCTTTTCCTTTTAATTCTTATACATATACATATATACATAAATACATTATGTTATACATATATATATATATACATATAAAATACATATTTTATACATGTATATACATCCATGTGTAGGCGTATAAATCTACTTTTAATCATATATACATACATTCATTTTGAATGGGCTACACACATACGTACGTGTATGCATGCATGAGCAACCGTGCATGCACGCATTACGATGCAATGTTCGGGGTGCTCGGGTGTTACCCGACCTTGGTCATTCATTTCCATCATTTACAGTTTCCAGTCATACATTTCCATGAAATACCATGATATACATATCTTACCGTTCAAGTTACATTATTTAACCGACTTATCTCAGTACACGTGCCGTATCCCAGGTCGGGATATTGCAGATTCCACTTTTAAGACTCATTTTCCATTTAACTTGACAGAACCCTTCGAATAGGGAGACTTTCATCTTCGGCCGACTTTCTGGCCAACTCATTTCATGGCATTTTCTTTACCGTTTCAAGCCCAAATCACCTTCATTTGTTTTCTACACCTTATAGGATTAGATCTAGGCTATTTAGATTAAGTTTTACACATAAAATACCAGAAATCCAAAATTTGTACACAACCTGTAACTACTTGGTTCTACTTCAACTCTCAACCTTTCAACTTAATTCAAATTGCAACCTGAACCATATTTCATTCTATACAAGGCCCAACAATTTAAAGCTAACTATCATGCTTTGAAAAAATTAAAATAGAAGTCAAGCTTAACATACCCACTTTTCTGATTTCTCCCTTGGTGCAGCTTCCCTCTCCTTCTTCCCTCTCGTTGGTTCACTCTCTGAGCTTCTCCCAATGTTCGCAACCTCTCTAACTCAGCCCCTTGATTTGTTTTCCTTCTAACCCAATGGATACCTATGTATATACACACATCACCCACTTGCCCCAAGTCTAATCTCCTTTTCCCTCTTGGTTCTCCCATTTTCTGACCTCCGTTATTGTTTTCTTTCTTCTTCTTTTTGTTCTTTTCAGAAATGCAGCTTTGCATTAAATGCATTGCTTGCATTTTGGTTTATATATATATATATATATATTATATTATATTATATTATATTATATTACACTCACCACTACACCCTTAGCTGTCACACACACACACACACATAGCAGTACATAGCCGCACACACACACACCCACTTGCACACACCCAGGCTGTCTCCCACCTTGTGTGTGTATATATATATATATATATATATATATTTTAAACACATGTATACATATAATATATAATACCATATACATACACATATATGCATATACAATACACCGCTCATACACATTTCATACATACACAAATATTGATTTTAAAAAAAAAATTATTCCAAAAAATAATTCCGATCTTTACAGTTTTTCTTGTTTTTACTTTCCTATTTGCCACCCTAAAAAAAAAAGGAAATCATTGTAATATTTCAGTAAAAATATGGAAAGCCAATGTCATTTTAAATTTTTTTTTGTAATTATCAAAAATTTCATAAAAAGTGGTGTAATTTATCGATACAAAAATTATCACACCTTTAGCTCTCTTTTTGTAATTCCCCCGTCTCAATTCCAGCAAGTAGCAACAACCTTCAGAAATGGTGCAAATCAAATCCACACTAAGAAAGCGAACAAAATTCGTCAATCCTCTTCCCAAACCCCAAACCCTCTCTCTGCCCGACCTCTTTTCCCTCTCTCCTATCGATTTACAGCTGCCACGGTCTATACATATACATTTAAAAAGTAATGTTACTTTGTTCAAATTTTGTTAAAAAAAATTGTGTTCAAATAATATAAAAGTTTTTCATTAGTTATCAATCTAATGCTAAAAAAAATTGTTACACCATTTGAAATTCCTTTCTAAACTCAATTTGTGACCAACATTTTTTTTTCTTACAGTTACATTTTTTTTTGTTAATAAAGTAATACTAAACCTTGCAAACTGGCTAGTTTGTATTTCGTGTTACAACATGTGTGACATATTTTTGATCATAAGAGAAATGTTAGTGTCAGTCGTAAATGATTGTCACTCGTAATTTCACAAAATGTTAGTGTTATGCATATTGCCATTGCATTGCATTGATGAATTGGAAGGCATATTGTCACATCCCAAACCCACCTTATGCAGATTTAAGACATGTGACCGGCCAGTTAGGCACCCATCGATTTTTTTTTTTTTTGAGTGATTAAAACGCTGACGGTAATCCTAACCACAGGCCATTCACTTGTAACTTCCAAGTATAATGCATTTGACACACATGAGTTAAGCAGCAAAAATTAATAAGAGAATGCATACTCACTTGGCAGAGCAACTAGATACATTCTTAGTTGGTTAATACATAGTTTGACTACAGAAGCCACGTCATCATACGTGCAGTCATACAAAACATCCAAAAATGGAGTAGGGATACAAAATGGAATATGTTAATATAGTTCTTCAAAATATTTTCCAAGGTTCTCAACCCGTTAATCCTTGCTACTAGATCCTTCACCTGAAAAATGTTAGGATAATGGAGTGAGCTTAAATAAGCCCAATGAGTAACATAGGTTCCCTGTCATGGGTTTCAAAAACCAGTTCTTGCTTATAAGGCACATGGATGGTTCAGTTATTTCAGAAGTAGTAGTTTTATAAATCCACTTAAATGCAGTTAAGTATAATAAAATAGAACCGAACTAAATGGAACAACAGATCAGAACAGACAGAACAGTACAGGATGCCAGTTTATCAATCAGGAGTATAGGCAAATAAATCAAAGAATAGAACAGGTCAGTATTGAGTGGAATAGGACAGGACAGGACAGAACTTAACAAAATGCCAATTAGGTACATAATTAAGTATATTTGAGCTTCCCCAGCTGCCCATCGCGGATTACTCGTGGAGCTTCTACCCTTTGGGTATCATTCTAGCCTACTTATGCCTTACCGCTCCAAACTGGAGTGGGCCCAAGAGTAAGACACAACATAACAGAACGGAATCGGAACAAACTATATATATAATAGAACAAAACAGAAGAGCCAGACAAAATAAAATCATGCCACGTGTAATGCAGTACATGTATTCAAATAGTACAGTATATGAAGATACAATATCTAGGTAGTGCAACTTATACACCAAGTCAGAAGTTCTAAGTTACTCACCTTTAAGCTTCGGGGTTGAAGCTACAGATTGTGCCTTTCTCTTTCCTTTGGTAAGCCTAAAACAATTTATGAAGATTCCATCAACTTGCGATCTTAATCTATTCTTAGACTGTGTAAGCCTAATTCTTATGATGGGTTTTATTCATTTGGAATTAAACTAACTCATAGTGATTTATAGTTGTATTACATATCTATTTACTTTACGTGCCTTAATGATAAATAGATATTACCTTCGAAGCATTTCATTTAGTGTTTTCGTATTTTTCCTTTCTTTTTCCTCTTTTAACGCTTCATCAGCAAGTTTTCCTGCTGGCTGCCTTTTTCAATAGTCGTCCCATAGAAACGATAGGAGTCCGAAAAATAAATGGCTCCCAACAGAGTACCTCTACCTTTTGACGGTATTTATTTTTCTCTTGGCTACCTTCCGTTCCCAGGTTGAATCATCCATGTTGGTTTAATTCAATTTCAACCTACGACATAATTTAAGGTATTATGTAGTTAATCACTATTCTTAATTATAACCTTCGGGTAGCTCCATTAAACTTTAGGTTTGTTTCTATAACTTCACATATTTTTTCGTGTTTGTTTTCGTAATATGGACCTCACCATTGGATCCAGAACACCAAAGAAAGTTAATTTAGACCCTCTCGGCTCTTTATTTGGCTTCGGGTACATCAGGGGTATTCAGGTTATTTTATGTTTTGTGAAATTCTGACCTCGATTTGTCATTTAATCATGTGTACGGTTTCACGAGTATCTGGGCTTTTGTTGTTATCAATTTCGTCCCAATCGGACTTCGTATAGCATTAAGGGTATTTTGATAATTTCACATCGCGCGTCACATTTTTCTGTATTTCGTTTGCTAGTACGGACTCCACTGTTGAGTCCAGAGTGCCCAACATAATTAAAATGGACAATATTTTATTTTTATTTGACCCTAGGTATTATTAGGGGCAATACAGTCATTTACCCTTTGCGTGTCTATATTTTTTGGTACTTTCTTTCACAAATCGGACTTCACCATTAAGTCCGAAATGCCCGAAATAGTAAAAATACACTATTTATTTATTTAATTTGGGCTTCGTTTGACTCATTTAGTGTCTAAGGGTAAAATGGTTATTTTACCCAATTAATAAAATAATTAAATAAGTTATTTTATTAATTATTTATTTTTCAGGGGCTTATTTGAATTTTTCTTTTAAAATCTGGGCCAGAATACAAATATTCAGAACAGTTGGGGTCAGAATGAAATTTACAAAAGTTCTTGTTTTTCTTTTAATTTTAAACAGTGAACCAAAGGGTTTATAAGTTGTAACCCTAGACCGGACCCAATAGGCCCTGAACTAGTCGATCCAAGTCATACTACGAACTAGAATGGAATATCCCTGTTACAGTCCTTATCCAAGGTTTGGTTATCCTTCTTTTTTATTTCAATTTATTATTTGTGTCCAAACAACCAGAATTTCTATTTAAAAGAAACAAAACGACTCCAAACGGCGCCGTTCCACTAATGCAGTGGCTTGCCCGTGAGCGGACACGTGTCCAAGTCGACACGGCCGGTTTGAGCGAGTTGGGCGAGTCGGCTCAGTCGACTCGTCGTCTTCTTCATCACCTAGGGTTACTGTTGCCCTAGTTTCTGGATTTTAACTTTTCAATTTCGTGAAATTTTGGCTTGTTTTCCTTTCTGTTCTTGGATGGTATTGGTCACTGGGTGATCGAGCAACACTTTGGCATCCTTTTCAGAGCTCGATTTGAGCTCACCATCGCGATTAAGGGTTCGGCAGCCAAGGCCTACAACTCGGTCCTACATGCCCATTTTTGAGCCAAAATCCATGAGATTTCTTCTATTGTAACCTATTCTTCATGAGGTACGAGTTTCTATTCTCAAAACTCAGTTTTGGTGTAGTTTTGTGAAAGTGGCTTCAAAACCCGAAACCTGCACCTCAACTTTCAGTGGTTTTCCCTTAAGGTTTTGGGTCGCGTCTTAAGGTTTTTGGAATGCTAGAAGGGTCTATTTTAGATTTGAGTTGTCAAAATTTGGTTTCCTTAAGGTCATCTCACACCTGCTACTATGGAGGCCTGTCCATGGCAGCTCCTCACTGGTTCATGTATATCCAACCTCCTTGGCTTTCCAAATCAATTTAAAATGGTTCCTAGTGTCGAAATTAACTCGTGCATGCAGTCAAATTCTAGGATAATACCGAAATAGTGAAGGAAATTAAAAGAAAATTTTCTAAAAGCTTGGTGTTTTACCTTTGCATAGTGAGCCTCTCTCTACTTGTGGCTTAAGGTAAGACATCAATGTGGTAGTTCTGTCCTGCTCGTGAACTCCCCAGTCCCTTCTCTCTTTCCACCTCCAATGTTCACACACATACTCACATACAAACATACACACAATGTGTTTCTCTCTCACTTTCTCTCTCTAATACTAATGCACACACACTCTAGGTTTCTCACACAGTCATGGTCTGAACACACAGCACACATTTGAAGTGTTTTAAAAGTAGAAATTACACATATATAAGTGTACACCTATACATATACACATACATAATTATACATGTAGGGCTTAGGTGTGATTGTATGGCTGAGGCAGGAGCTGAGGTGGGATGATGTGGGCTGATGTGAGGAGGTTCAGTTGATGATGAAGGGTTTGCATGAATGGCCATTGGCCAATTTGGGAGGTGGGCTTGGATAATTTGGGTTTATATACAATTTGTTGTGTAATTAAGCACAAAGGTGTTGGCAGCCCACTTGGTTTATTTTTGGGTGCTTAAAATCTTGCCCCACTTGGTCAAGGGTTCAAATCCCCTTGGCCTCACTTTTGGGCATTTTTCCCCCATTTGGGCTTATACCTTGTTTGGCTGGCACAGAATTCTGTTTTAGCTATTTCCTTCCTAATTGCTTTTCTATTGCTCTTTTTGCGAAGCGGCTTATTCTAGTCATTTCTTATTTAGGTTAGCTTCAATGTCCAAGGCCTAGTGTCGGTTATTATTTCCTTGCGATTTTCGTAGTTATCTAATTCGGGTTCCATTAGTGTTAAAATAGAGTTTAAATAGCTAAAATACTGCATTAGATTCCAAAAGAACTTTATTACATTAATTAACCGGGGACTAAGTTTGGGGTGTTACATCCTCCCCTCCTTCAAAAGAGTTTTGCCCCCAAAACTCGACCTAATCTTCATTTAAGTGAACAACTCGGGGTACATTTCACGCATCTCTGCTTCGCGTTCCCATGTTGCTTCTTTACTCGTATGATTTTTCCACAAAACCTTCACTAGTGGGATTGCTTTGTTACGTAAAGTCTTTTCCTTTCGATCCAAAATCCGCACTGGTTGTTCTTCATATGACAAGTCCTTCCTTAACTTGAGTGGCTCATATTCAATGACCTGTCCCGATTTTTGTACACACTTCCTCATCATTGATATGTGGAATACGTGGTGTACTTTATCTAACTCGAGTGGTAGTGCCAAACTATATGCAACTGGTCTAACTCTTTTCAGGATCTCGAATGGACCAATATAGCGAGGACTTAACTTGCCCTTTTTGCCAAACCAGAGTACCCTTTTTAATGGTGACACCTTAAGGAACATGGGGTCGCCTACTTCTAATTCAAGATCTTTTCTTCGGTTGTCAGCATAACTCTTGTATCGACTTTGGGCCATCAGCAACCTACTCTAAATTTTTTGAATTTGTTTAGTGGTGGCTTGGACTAAATCCGGTCCAAGTAACGTCTGCTTACCTGCTTCAGCCCAACAGAGTGGAGATCGACACCTTTTTTCGTACAGTGCTTCGTATGGTGCCATTTTGATACTGGCTTAATAGCTGTTATTGTAGGCAAACTCGAACTAATGGTAAATGTTCTGCCCAATTTCCCTTAAAGTCCAATGCACACAGTCGTAACATATCCTCCAACATTTGTACCACTCTCTCAGATTGCCCGTCTGTTTGTGGGTGGTATGCTGGTACTAAATTTGAGTTCAGTGCCGAGTGCCCTTTGCAAACTCTTCCAAAATCGTGACACAAACTGAGGGTCTCGATCAGATACAATGGATAAGGGTGTGTCGTGTAGGCGTAGAATTTCCTGGATGTACAATGTAGCTAGCCTTTCCATGCTATACGTTGTCTTTACAAGCAGGAAATGCCAGACTTGGTCAATCTGTCCACGATGACCCAAATGGCATCGGAGCCCTTTGGGTACTTGGGAAACTCGGACACAAAATCCATGGTGATGTGGTCCCACTTCCATTCCGAAATAGGGAGTGGTTGCAAAAGCCAGCTGGGCTGTTGATGTTCAACCTTTACTTGTTAGCAACGTGTACAGTGGGCGATAAAGTTGGCTACGTCCTTTTTTAATCCAGGCCACCAGTACAACTCCTTGATGTCATGATACATCTTTGTATTTCCAAGGTGTACCGTAAACCTTGAAGCATGAGCTTCTTCCAAAATTTCTTTCTTTAATTCGGGTATCTTGGGCACACATAACCTTCCTCGATATCGCAGAACTCCCTCTCGAATCTCAAAGTCAGTTTTTTCAGTTGCCTCTACTTCCTCACAGATCTTGACTAACTCCCCATCCTGAGTTTGACTTGCCTTGATCCGTTCCACCAATGTAGACCCAATCGTCAGACTGGCCAGATAAGCCGTGCTACCTGGTGGAATCACCTCGATGCCCATCTCGTCTAGGCTTTGAATCAGTTCCTTCTGTGTGGTAATCATGTAGGCGAGATTGCCAGACCTTCGGCTTAAAGCATTGGCTACCACATTAGCTTTGCCGGGATGGTACTGGATTATCATGTCATAGTCTTTGATTAATTCAAGCCATCGACGTTGCCTCATATTCAACTCCTTTTATGTAAAGAATTATTTCAGGCTCTTGTGATCAGTAAAGATTTCACACACCTCCCCATATAAGTAGTGGCACCAGATTTTTAAGGCAAACACTGTCACGACCCGAAACCCACCTTGTGCGGATTAAGGGAATCGCGACCGCCGCCCTTCGGCCCGAAGGCCTTAGGGCAAGGCTCACATAAGCAACAGTATCGAATGACGGAGTGGCCTGTGGTTGCGGAAGCGTGAAAAAAAAATTTTCTTTTCTTTTTAAAATCTGTCACACATCCATCCGGTACTGCCGCTCTTCATAGCGGTACACATAATAATAATAATCAGAGCATACTAAAACTTAAGGTTTTATACATACATGACATATTCAGTTGCCTCTCGGCTTAAGTACATAATTTTCCAAAATCTAGTACATCCAAAAATCTGTCCCATTACAAGTTCTAGTATCCTTAAAAGTTTATGATTATACAGAGCCACTAATCATCATCCCAAGATGGAGCAAGGCTCCCACTCGTCATCGTTACCTGAAAAAAATTTAGGGAATGGGGTGAGCTTCGAAAAGCCCAATGAGTAATTCCTGCATCTGTCATGGGTTTTCAATTGGCAGTGGTTTTAGCACATAAGAGTTTATAAAATGCACACTACCAATTGTTCGTATATTTTAAACACAGAGTACATGTATTTTTTTTATAACAGATAGCCTTGAAACATTTAAAGTATTCAAGGCTAAATAAGCATTTCGTCAAACAGAGTATATGCATTTCAAGCATATAAGGAGGCATAATAAAAATGAGGATAAAACTTGCTCCCATTTCTAAAATCATTTGTCATCTTTTCACTTTTTAACTGGAGGATCCGTTTCGAACCAGACCCTAGTCTTACTTCTGAGAGATCTTGTTGCCTGGGGGATTAGATCCTGATGCCGGGCATTTTTTTTTTTGAGAACCCAAAGGGTGCTCAATAACTGGTGATGCTTATGCATCATTATTATCTTGCAAAACGTTAGCTTCTTCAAGAAATACTTTTTATAAGCATTTAAACATGACTTCTTCAAGAAATGCTTTTATGAGCATTTAAAACATGATGTTCTTGATAGAATCTTCACATAGTTGGAATAACATTTCAGAACAGATGACATGTTAAATACTTTCAAAGAGAATTGTAACAAAAATCATTCACTGAACATGTCACAAGAGAATTATAAGAGCGGAATATTTCAATACCGAAGTCAATAAAATATGGAATTTAAACATTCAATGCTTCAGATATTTTGAAGTTTAAAACATCATTTAAATCGTGGAGTTAAAATCTTCACTTCAAATGCAAGGTTACTCACCTTGATTCCCTGGGTTTGCACTATTAGTTGGTTGTTCCCTTCCCTTTGTAGTTCCTAGAAACAATTCACAATAATCTATTAACTTCAATGTACTTCAAATATCTCCTATTGATGTTTCTAATTATGCTTAAATCGTATTATGTCCTAATGTTTTATCGTGAGCCTTATTTTATTGACGTATCATATTTTTTCGTACTTTATCTCGTAATACGGACCTCACCGTTGAGTCCGGAACGTCGAAGAAAATCAATGTAGACCTTCTTGGCTTTTAATTGGGCTTTGGACATGTTAGGGGCAATTTGGTAATTTGTACTTTAACGTGTCCTAATTTTTTTAGAGTCTCGTCTCAGTAAAACAGATCACACCATTGAGTCCGAAACGTCCAAAATAGTCAAAATGCACTATTTATTTGTTTTATTTGGACTCCGTTTGACTGATTTATTGTTCAAGGGTAAAATAGTAATTTTACTCAATTAATTAAATAAATTATTTTATTAATTATTTATTTTTCCAGGGGCCTATTTGAATTTTTCTTTTAAAAATCTGGGCCTTAGTACAATTTTCCTAAACAGTGGGGGTTGAATTACAATTATTTAAAACTATTAAAATAAACCAATGGGTTCAGTTGGTTTGTGACTGAACCGGTTCACTATTCCATTGAACCAATCGGTTCAATGCGTAATGCTGACGTCATGATGACGTCAGCCCTAATTTTTAAAATTTAAAATCTTTTAAATCAAAACGACATAGTTTCACTTAACCGGTTTTATAGTTGGGTCGGGGCCCGACCCAAACCCAGATCCGACCCAACCCAATCGACCCAACACTATTCATCATCTTCCCAACTCACCTCACTGTAGCCCTAATTTACAGAAACTCTAAAACTTTAATTTCGTGAACTTTGAGATCATCTTTCTCTCTGTTCATGGACGGTATGGGTCACTAGGTGATCTAGAAACACTTTAGCATTGGTTTTAGGCTTCGGATTGAGCTAGAAAGCTCGTTCTAACATCCATGGCCGTTCTGAATACCTCCCAAGGAAATGCTCATTTTTCAACCAAAATCAGTGATGTTTGGCTTATTTTGATCCTTTGATAATGGGGCTTCGATATACATTCTAAAAGCAAGCTTTGGTGTCCATTTTTAAGGGTCGACTTTTTTGAACCGTAACTGCAACTCGGTTTTTGGGGGTCCATTTCTAGGCTTCTAGGTCGCGGCCTAGGTTTTTTGAGATCCCCTTGAGGTCTATTTTAAGTTCCTACATGCAGAGTTTCATTCTGTTAGGGTCGATTCAGACCTGCAAAATTTGAGGTCCGTTCATGGCGGATGTGTACGGTTTTAGGGTTTTAAACTGCCTCAGTCTCAGATTCTCATGCCTAATTCAATGAAAAGATGTTTTAAGCTGTATGCATGCGATCTAACTGGCTCTACAATGTTAAAACAGTATCAAAACTTAAAACCAAGAATGGGGCAGTTTGAGGTTATACCTCCAAACAGCAGCTTCTCCCTCCTTGTTCGTGGCTTAAGCAGAGACCTCAGTGGTTTGGCTTGTTCCAACCATGTACTTCCAGTCCTCAGTTCCCTTCCCTTGCTCTTTCAATGGCCAACTCACACACAAGGTCTCACTTTCTCTCTCTAGATTCTCTCCACTTTCTCTCTAACTCATTCTCTCTCTAAAACTTCAGACTGCACCTCACTTTCTGATTCTTTACTTCAGCCGTCCATACACCATAGGATTATATGTATTTTACTTATTTGGTTTATTTGAACCAAAATGATTATTTTGGGTTTTGCATGTAAAGTAATTGGTGAAGGTGAGATCAAGTACCCTAAGGTAGGGTGATGATGGGCTAGGGTGCATAGGGTGATGTGGTGGTGATGTGTTGCATGCATGGCCATTGGCCAATTTGGGAGGTGGCCTTGGCTGAATTGGGTTTAAATACAATTGGGTTGCATATATAGGCACAAAAATGCTAACAGCCTACTTGGTAATTTTTTTGGGTAATAAGAATCTTGTCCCACTTGGTCAAGGGTTCAATTCCCCTTGGCCTCACTTTTGGCTATTTTTTCCTATTTTAGGGTTAGGCCCTGTTTGGTTGGCGTAGAATTCCATTTTGGCTATTTCCTAAATATTTTCTTTTCCGTTGCTCCTTTTTCGACGCTGGTTTCTTCCAGTCACTTTCTGTTTAGGTTAGCTTCAATATCTAAGGTCTAGTGTCGGTTATTAATCCCTTGGAATTCCTGTAGTTTGTTAACTCGAGTTTTCTTAGTGTTAAAGTAACATCATTTCACCTAATTAATTGGTAATGAGGTTCAGACATTATTTTATGGGTCTATCATGAGGTTCTCGATTAACTTCTAAATTATTCTTTATGTTTGGTTCAAATTAATGATTAGTAACTAATCATTTCTTAATCAGGGTCGGGGTGTTACAAACACTACTGCAGCTAACTCCAAGTCGTGGGTAGGATAATTCTGTTCGTGCGGCCGGAGTTGTCGAGAGTCATAGGCAATGACCCTACCATCCTGCATCAGGACACATCCCAAGCCCTTAGAGGAGGTATCACAATAAATGACAAACTTCCCTTCCCTAGAGGGGATAGTCAGAACAGGCGCAGAAGTTAACTTTTCCTTCAGCAATTAGAAATTTCGCTCTTACTCATCTGTCCAAATGAACAGTACATTATTTCTGGTCAAGTGAGTCAGCGGCTTTGCCAACTTAACAAAATCTTTGATAAATCGTCGATAGTAGCCCGCCAATCTAAGAAAACTTCGGACCTCTATCACGGTAGTTGGCTGGGGCCAATCAAAAATGGCTTCTACCTTCTGTGGGTCAACAGCAATACCCTCCTTAGAAATCAGGTGCCCCAAGAAGGTAATACTGGGTAGCCAGAATTCATACTTTTTGAACTTCGCATACAGCTTATGCTCCCTCAGTGTCTATAATGCTATCCTCAAGTGTCTCTCATGCTCCTATTCATTCTGCGAATATACGGTTATATCATCGATAAAGACAATGATGAAATCATTCAGGTATGGTTTAAAGACCCGATTCATCAGGTCCATAAATTCGGCAAGGGCATTAGTCACGCCAAAAGGCATGACTAAAAACTCGTAATGGCCGTACTGGGTCTGAAAGGCCGTTTTCGGTACATCAGCGTCCTTGATCTTGAGTTGATGGTACCCCGACCTCAAATCAATCTTGGAAAACACACTAGCCCCTTGTAATTGGTCGAATAACTCATCAATGCGCAAAGAGGATACTTGTTTTTGACTGTTACCTTATTAAGCTCTCAATAGTCAATGCAAAGCCTTAGGGAGCCATCTTTCTTCTTCACGAATAGTACGGGTGCTCCCCAAAGAAACACACTGGGTCGGATGAATCCTTTCTCCAACAGTTCCTGTAATTGAGCCTTCAGCTCTTTCAATTCTGATAGAGCCATCTAGTATGGAACTTTAGATATTAGTTGAGTCCCGGGAATGAGGTCGATGGAAAATTTAATTTCTCGATCAACCAGTTTCATTTGGTAGATCCTCAGGAAATACATCGGGAAACTCACATAAAACTGGCACTTCTGATAGTGAGGGAGCCTGAGCTTGGGTATCCAAGATACTACATAGATAGTCACGACACCCTTTCTTCAATAATTTCCCCGCCTGGATGGCAGAGATGAGATAGGGCGAAGGGGTGATGCCATTTCCTTTGAACATAAATTCGGGTTGCCCCGGGTATTGAAACAATACTTTCTTTTCAAAGCAGTCAATGGTGGCATGATTGAAAGACAACCAATCCATGCCTAAGATCACGTCGAACCCCTTTATAGCTAAGGGTATTAGGTCTACCAATAATTCTTTATTCCCAATCATCACGCTGCAACCTTTAAGGGTTGTGGACCCAACCATTGATATTCTAGATGGAATTTGCACCTATAACAAATCATTCATGGGTTCAAGTGTCTTATGCAATTTATCAGCAAAAAGTGGAGACACAAAGGAATGCATGGATCCAGAATCAATTAACACATATGCAGAAATTCCACAGATTGGAAGTAAACCTGCCACCACGGCATTTGCAGTAGATGTATCTCCTGGTACTAATACGAATACTCTCCTTGGTCGCCCTTGCGGCTCCTTACCCTTGTCAATTGTAGGTGCCATTGGAACAGGTCTTTGGCCCACATTGTTGGTAACCGAGGCTGAGGCTCTCGTGTCTGGTAGCCGTTGTGGGCAGTCCCTAACTTGATGCCCTTTTTTCCCACACCTCTAACACGCGCTAGTCAACCGGCGACACTCCCCTGGGTGAGGCAATCGGCAGTGGGGGCATTTGGGTCCCTCATTAACTTTCCTTTGGTTCTTGTTCCCATTATTTGAGCCTTTAGTTTTCTGTTTTTTAAATGACTGCTCTTTCTTGAAGTTCTTCCCCTTTTTCTTCCACTCCTGGTCCTTGAGTTGATTGAACTCCTCCATGTCTTTCTTGATGACAAGGGTCTTGTTGAGAACATCAGAGTAAGTGTGCAATTCAAAGGTGGAAACTCTCGTTCGAATTGCCATACTGAAGGCCTCATTGGAATCTCTTTGCCTTATTGTGTTCCTCACGTACCAGGAAGGAGGCAAATCTAGGCAGTGCAGAAAACTTGGCGGCGTATTGGATCACCGTCATTTCCCCCTATTGTAAGTTCGTAAACTCTTGAATCCTCCTTTCTCGGACGATCGGGGGAAAGAACATACTGTATAATTTATCTACAAAGTCTGCCCAAGTCATGGCGGGGTTCTCTCTCTGCATTTCTAGCCACCATTTATACGTCTCCCCTTGTAGCATGTATGTGGCCAACTTCACATTTTCCTCCTCCGTACAGATTAAGAGCTTGAAGGCCTTTTCCATTGCCATAACCCATAGTTCAGCTTGCTTAGGATCAGTTACAGCATCGAAGGATGGAGGCTTGGGCTTATGGAACCTGTCCAGCAAGTCGTTACAAATGCCAACTTCTATGGGTTGCACCGGAGTAGGTGGGGGCGGCATTGCTGAAGTTTCAATCGGATTATTAGCTGGTCCGAGCTGGTTACACTACAGAGTTCTCGTCAATCCTTCGATTGCTAGGCCAAACTGAGCCAAGGTTGCTCGTATCTCACATAAAACCGGGACCTCAATCGAAGCTCGAGGTTCCCCATTGCCATTTCTAGTACGTGGTGACATTTGAGGTAAAATAAAAGCTATCTTTAGTATTCTTGTTCAGTGCGTCGTAGTGAAATGACACTCAAGTCATTCATTAATTCAAGGATCCTACGACTTAAGCATTTATCTCCTAAGGACTCATTTTCCAATGATTCAAGATAACCCTAAAGCTCTTATACCAAGTTACTCACTTCCTTAAACCCACCTTATGTGGATTTAGGACATGTGACCGGCCAGTTAGGCACCCATCAGTTTTTTTTTTTTTGAGTGATTAAAACGCCGACGGTAATCCTAACCACAGGCCATTCACTTGTAACTTCCAAGTATAATGCATTCGATACACATAAGTTAAGCAACGAAAATTAATAAGAGAATGCATACTCACTTGGCAGAGCAACTAGATACATTCATAGTTGGTTAGTATATAGTTTGACTACAAAAGCCACGTCATCATACATGCAGTCATACAAAACATCCAAAAATGGAGTGGGATACAAAAATGGAATATGTTAATATAGTTCTTCAAAATATTCTCCAAGGTTCTCAACCCGTTAATCCTTGCCACTAGATCCTTCACCTGAAAAATGTTAGGATAATGGGGTAAGCTTAAATAAGCTCAATGAGTAACATAGGTTCCCTGTCATGGGTTTCAAAAACCAGTTTTTGCTTATAAGGCACATGGATGGTTCAGTTATTTCAGAAGTAGCAGTTTTATAAATCCACTTAAATGCAGTTAAGTAGAATAAAACAGAACCGAACTAAATGGAACAACATATCATAACAGACAGAACAGTACAGGATGCTAGTATATCAATCAGGAGTATAGGCAAATAAATCAAAGAATAGAACAGGTCAGTATTGAGCGAGACAAGACAGAACAGAACATAACAAAATGCCAATTAGGTACATAATTAAGTATATTTGAGCTTCCCCAACTGCCCTATCGCGGACTACTCGTGGGGCCTCTACCCTCTGGGTATCGCTCTGGCCTACTTATGACTTACCACTCCAAACTGGAGTGGGCCCAAGAGTAAGACACAACATAACAGAACAGAATCGGAACAAATTGTATATATATAACAGAACAGAACAGAAGAGCCAGACAAAATAAAATCATGCCACGTGTAATGCAGTACATGCCTTCAAATAGTACAGTATATAAAGATACAATATCTAAGTAGTGCAACTTATATACCAAGTCAGAAGTTCCAAGTTACTCACCTTTAAGCTTCGAGGTTAGCACTACAGATTGTGCCTTTCTCTTTCCTTTGGTAAGCCTAAAACAATTTATGAAGATTCCATCAACTTGCGATCTTAATCTATTCTTAGACTGTGTAAGCCTAATTCTTATGATGGGTTTTATTCATTTGGAATTGAACAAACTCATAGTGATTTATAGTTGTATTACATATCTATTTACTTTACGTGCCTTAATGATAAATAGATATTACCTTTGAAGCATGGCATTTAGTGTTTTCGTATTTTTCCTTTCTTCTTCCTCTTTTAACGCTTCATCAGCAAGTTTGCTTGCGGCTGCCTCTTTCATTAGTCGTCCCGTCGGAACGATAGGAGTCCGGAAAATAAATGGCTCCCAACAGAATAACTCTACCCTTTTGGCGGTATTTATTTTTCTCTTGGCTACCTTCCGTTCCCAGGTTGAATCATCCATGTTGGTTTAATTCAATTTCAACCTACGACACAATTTAAGGTATTATGTAGTTAATCACTATTCTTAATTATACTCTTCGGGTAGCTCCATTAAACTTTAGGTTTGTTTCTATAACTTTACATATTTTTTCTTATTTTTTTTCGTAATATGGACCTCACCATTGGGTCCAGAACGCCGAAAAAAGTTAATTTAGACCCTCTCGGCTTTTTATTTGGCTTCGGGTACATCAGGGATATTCAGGTTATTTTACGTTTTGTGAAATTCTGACCCCGATTCGTCATTTAATCATGTGTACGGTTTCACGAGTATTTGGGCTTCTATTGGTATCAATTTCATCACAATCGTACCTCATTTGGACTTCATATAGCATTAAGGGTATTTTGGTAATTTCACACTTTTGCGTGTCACATTTTTTGGTACTTCGTTTGCTAGTACGGACTCCACCGTTGAGTCTTGAGTGCTCAACATAATTGAAATGGACTATCTTTTATTTTTATTTAGCCCTATGTATCATTAGGGGCAATACAGTCATTTACCCTTTGCGTGTCTATATTTTTTGGGACTTTCTTTCACAAATCGGATTCCACCGTTGAGTCTGGAATGCCCGAAATAGTAAAAATACACTATTTATTTATTTAATTTGGGCTTCGTTTGACTCATTTAGTGTATAGGGGTAAAATGGTCATTTTACCCAATTAATAAAATAATTAAATAAATTATTTTATTAATTATTTATTTTTTAGGGGCTTATTTGAATTTTTCTTTTAAAATCTAGGCCAGAATACAAATATTCAGAACAGTTGGGGTCAGAATGAAATTTACAAAAGTTCTGGTTTTTCCTTTAATTTTAAACAATGAACCAAAGGGTTTATAAGTTGTAACCCTAGACCGGACCTAATAGGCCCTGAACTAGCCGGTACAGGTCACACTGTAAACCGGAATGGAATATCCCTATTACAGTCCTTATCCAAGGTTTGGTTATCCTTCTTTCTGATTTCAATTTATTATCTCTGTGTCCAAACAATCAGAATTTCTATTTAAAAGAAACAAAACGACTCCAAACGGCGCCGTTCCACTAATGCAGTGGCTTGCCCATAAGCGAACATGTGTCCAAGTCGACACAGGCCGGTTTGAGCGAGTTGGGCGAGTCGACTCATCGTCTTCTTTATCACTTAGGGTTACTGTTGCCCTAGTTTCTAGATTTTAACTTTTCAATTTCGTGAAATTTTGGGACGTTTTCCTCTCTGTTCTTGGATGGTATTGGTCACTCGGTGATGGAGCAACACTTTGGCATCCTTTTGAGAGCTCGATTTGAGCTCACCATCACGATTGAGGATTCGGCAGCCAAAGGCCTACAACTCGGTCCTACATGCCCATTTTTGAGCCAAAATCCATGAGATTTATTCTATTGTAACCTATTCTTCATGGGGTATGAGTTCCTATTCTCAAAAATCAGTTTTGGTGTAGTTTTGTGAAAGTGGCTTCAAAACCTGAAACCTGCACCTCAACTTTCAGTGGTTTTCCCTTAAGGTTTTGGGTCGCGTCTTAAGGTTTTTGGAATGCTAGAAGGGTCTATTTTAAGTTTGAGTTGTCAAAATTTAGTTTCCTAAAGGTCATCTCAGACCTGCGACTATGGAGGTCTGTCCATGGCAGCTCCGTACTGGTTGGTGTATATCCAACCTCCTTGGATTTCCAGATCGATTTAAAATGGTTCCTAGTGTCGAAATTAACTCGTGCATGCAGTCAAATTCCAGGATAATACCGAAACAGTGAAAGAAATTAAAAGGAAAATTTCTTAAAGCTTGGTGTTTTACCTTTGCACAGTGAGCCTCTCTCTACTCGTGGCTCAAGGTGAGACCTCAATGTGGTAGTTCTGTTCTGCTCGTGCACTCGTCAGTCCCTTCTCTCTTTGCACCTCCAATGGTCACACACACAAGCATACACACAATCTGTTTCTCTCTCACTTTCTCTCTCTAATACTCACGCACACAAATTCCAAGTTTCTCACACAGTCATGGTCTAAACACACAACACACATTTGAAGTGTTTTAAAAGTAGAGCTTACACATATATAAGTGTACACCTATACATATACACATACATAATTATACATGTAGGGCTTAGGTGTGATTATATGGCTGATGCAAGAGCTGTGGTGGGATGATATGGGCTGATGTGGGGAGGTTCAGTTGATGATGAGGGGTTTGCATGAATGGCCATTGGCCAATTTGGGAGGTAGGCTTGGATAATTTGGGTTTATATACAGTTTGTTGTGTAATTAAACACAAAGATGCTGGCAGCCCACTTGGTTTATTTTTGGGTGCTTAAAATCTTGCCCCACTTGGTCAAGGGTTCAAATCCCCTTGGCCTCACTTTTGGGCATTTTTCCCTCATTTGGGCTTATGCCTTGTTTGGCTAGCGCAAAATTCTGTTTTAGCTATTTCCTTCCTAATTTCTTTTCTGTTGGTCTTTTTACGAAGCGGCTTCTTCTGGTCATTTCTATTTAGGTTAGCTTCAATGTCCAAGGTCTAGTGTCGGTTATTATTTCCTTGCGATTTCTGTAGTTAGCTAATTCGAGTTCCATTAGTGTTAAAATAGAGTTTAAATAGCTAAAATATTGCATTAGATTCCAAAAGAACTTCATTACATTAATTAACCGGGAACTAAGGTTGGGGCGTTACACATATAAATTATGAATGTACACTTTGCATATGTCACGCCTTAACTTTGTTATTTATATTAGCATTATGTTATACTGGGTCGTCGTGTTTACCCTATACGGGATTACATATTACAGATGAGACTCCCGGCATATGAGACTTGATGAAGTCTTGAAGCATAGAGGGAGAAGTGGACTTTGAAGAGTATTTGACCCTTGGGGCATATTTTTTGTGTGTAAGGGCATAAGTCCTATGAAATTTATTGTATGTTTAAAAATTTAGACCTTGTGTAAACTATGAACTAAATTTTATGTTGGATTATATGTAATTGAGTATTAGATGTAAATAAGGAGCATGGAGCTCCATTTAGTTACTTATGTTCTAAATATACTTGTGAATGTTAGAATTATAAAATTGTATGAATAATTGTTCCATTACGTGTTGTGTTGGTGTTAAGGAGGAATGTGATGAGAAAATATTTTACTAAACAAAGGAGACTATGATGAAATTTTTTAAAATATAGCAACTAGATTGAGTAAAGTAGAAGAGCATGCCTAGATTTTCTAAGTAGGGAAATAAATGACTTAAGAAGAAAAAGAAAGGTAAGGAAATGGAAATAAGGGTCAATTAGTTAAAAAATTACTTAAGGTCGAAAAATAAGGGAAAATGGTAAAATGGTCATTTTACACGTTATAAGGCCCCACATCAAGTTTGGTGATGAAATAAATTGAAATGGGTATAAAAATGTCAAAATCAAGATTTTAGGCCAAAGTTAGAATTTTGGCACTGTAACATTTTAGTTACTGGTTTACTGTAGCAATGAACAGTAAACTAGTAGCTTAGGTCAGCCTAGCCTAGCCCAGCCCAGCCCAGCCCAGCCCAGCCTGCGCGTGCGCCATGCGCCTACGCTCGTCCCACGCCTACCATGCCTTCTCGCGCACGCGCGCACATGCGTGCCACCGCCTGTGCCTGCACACCCCCCCTACGCCCCTGCGCGCCAACCTCTTGACACCTCCTTGACACCAGCCCTTAGCCTGTTATAACATGAAAATTTTTTTTTTTATGATTTTATTATTTATTCTTGCAAATATTAATTAATTATTATTATTATTATAATTATTGGATGTATGTGTATATGTATATATATATATGTATATATATGTGTATAAATTTAAGGTATTTATTTGGTATATGTGTATACATGTGAGTGTGTATAAATTGTGTAAATATACATGAGTGTATGTAAATATATACATGTGTAAAACAGTGTGTGTGGTGTGTGTGTGTAACCGGTTGTGTGTGTGTGTGAGTTTGAGTGTGATACACTCAAACAAGCATGGGTTAGGGTTGTGTGTGTGAGTGGAGTTCAGAGAGTGGGAGGTACAGATATTGGCAGAGGGTAGTTGGTCTTGGGGGGAGAGAGAGAGAGAGAGAGAGAGAGATATATAGAGAGAGAAGGTGAAGAGAAAAAGGAGTGTATTCTCGGGTGGAAAAAGAATAAAAGAAAAGAAGCAGAAAGTGAGAGAGAGAAATAGAGTTCTGAGGAAGAGAGTGGAGGCTTGGTTGGGCTCGGAGCAAGAAGGTGGAAGAGGGCACGGCTAGAGAGAGAAACGGCCGAAAAATTGGTAAGTGGGTTGCTTCTGTTTCAATTTTTTTTAGAGCATTTCAATTGATTTAAATTGTAGAACCTTGTAGAGCATAATGTAAGGATTAAAACGCAACAAAAATGATAGAAAACGGTTGAAAAATGAGGGAGAAAAGGGGATGTGCAGGTCACGGCCATGGGGGGAAAATCTGGGTTTTTCGTTGTGATTGGGAGCTTCAAAACAGTATTAAAAGGCTCCAAAAATGTTTTAGAATAGTTTGGGATTGAAAGGGGCTTCGAAAACACCAAGAAAATCAAGTTTAAAAAGCTTGATTTTCTGAAATTCCGGTCACCGGCGCCGGAGAAGGTGACCGGAGCTTCGCCGGAAAAACGGGGGACGAAGGGGTGCTGTTTCGGGTCGGGTCCGGGTTCGGGTCGGGTCCGGTTCGGGTCAGGCGTGGACCGCCCCTGCCACGTGTCGCGTGGTTGTTTTAAATTAAAATGGAATTTGGGCCGTTTGGTTGCAAGGATAAGAAATTTAGAAATTGGAATTAAATTGAAACCGGGATATCCTATCCCTGTTCTAGGATTAGCCCCTGTTTGGTTAACCTGATTTAGAATAACAAATTAAACTAGTTTCAATTTGAACCTTTTGGAATTTGAACCTTTTAGAATTTGAACCTTAACCCTGAACTTTCAGAAATTACAAATTGACCCCCCAACTGTTAGAAATTACACTTTGACCCACCTGATTAAATTATTAATAAAATATTAATTAAATTAATTAATTAATTATTTAATTTAATTAATTTAATTAATTAAATATTCAAAAACATCCCGGAGTCCAAATGGGACAAGTCATTAGTGTATTTTGACTATCTCGACCATTCCGAGACCAATGGTGAGATCCGTTTTACGAGACGGGGTCCCAAAAAATAAAAGACCCGTAGTAACCCTTAAAATTACCAAAATGCCCCTAACTTGAAACACTGTCAGACAAACTCCGAATTAGGTAAACAAATAGTGAAATTTTATTATCTCGAACATTCCGGACTCAACCGTAGAGTCCGATTTGTGAAAAGAGGTCACAAAATGTAAGGACACGTGTAAAGTACAAAATGACTGTTTTGCCCTTTTGAACCCCGGTGTCCGAATTGAGTTCTACGAGAACCTAGACTTATTTTCTTAAACGTTCTAGAACCAATGGTAGAGTCTAATTTAGCAGAATAGAAACTTATGAATTAAAGACATAAAATTTGATGAATAGCATAAATTCAAATAACAATAGACTGAGTTGTAATTTCTACTTTTAGGGACACTGACAGGACAGGAGGGAGCGATCTGATCTTCTGCATTTTCATCCGCCGGTTCAGTTACATATAGTGCACGATCTTCTTAGGGTTGTAACTGACCCTTCAGGTATGGTGTTTTGCTAGTGTTAGAAATGAAGTTAAGTTAGGAATATTTGTGAATGACTGGAATGCTGTATGTGTTTATCTGTAATGTGTTTACCTGTTTATTTGGAATTGGTTGTTCACATGTTATGTGTTACTTGCAAGTTAATAAAGTGAAGAACATGAATCATGATGTAAGAACATATGAGATATGCATGTATATGAAACTGACTAGTGATTTATTTCTTATTGTCCGAGCATGTTATATTATTGAGATTCATGTTCATTGAGATTGCATTGGCATATTGGCATATGATGAATTCCTTGAGAACATGGCGTTGGTAAGCACATGGTGCTTTGCATTATGAGGGTGTAGATCCTGTGGTGAAAAACCCAAAATTGGCCATTGCATTGGTACTTCGAGCCATCGGGGAGTACCCGTAAATGAGACATGGGTGTGGCATAGAGTTGTGCATGGGTGTGTCATGCATACCATTCATATATATTACTGCGATGCTTGAATGTCATTTAGAAATAAATGTACACTTTGCACATGCCACGCCTTAGCTTTATTTCTGGCATTAGCATTTCATCATACCAGCAGTTGTGCTGACCCATTCATGGGCAACATTTTCAGATGAGGATCCTCCAGCCACTAGAGACTCGGTGATGCCCTGATAGGGTGAAGCCTATGATGTATTTGTGATTCGTGAAACTTGTATTTTGTTATGTAAGGGCTTAAGCCCGAATGACTGATGAACAATGTATTCGATGTTATTTGATGTGTGGATGGTGATGGACACATGTTTAGTGAATCTAATTACTTTTGTCCTTTTATTTATTTTACTTTCTGTCTCGTCAGTCGCGCCTCGGGTTCGGTCAGAATTCGGGGCGTGACAACGTGGTATCAGAGCATAGGTTCGAATACCTAGAGACTGCGGGGTGTTGTTTAACACCATGAGACCCTAGAGAAGAGAATGAGACTTAGTATGAACTGTTAGCAGCATGTGATAGGATCTTATGTGCTACGTGATTATGTGTCCTAATGCATGCCTTATTGTGATTACGTGAAGAAGTGATACTAAAATTTTCGCTTCGACTTGTAGATATGCCTCCTAGACGAGCTCCTACGAGAGGCAGACCACCCAGAGGGGGTAGGGGTAGGGGTGCGCCTCGAGGTGCCGCCCAGCCTGTCGTGGTAAACCCAGAGCTGCTGCCCCTATTCCTGATGTGGTTGAGGAGGTAGTTGCCCCAGCTGACGTCCCCGAGCATAGTGCAGCTGAGGAGGATATTGCTCCAGCCCCTGTGGAGGAGGTGGGGCAGACTATTGGCGCCAGAGATTTGGCGACCATTATACAGGAGTGCTTCCGTGCTATGCAGGAGGCCAGGACCACTGATGCTGAGGCCAGGGCTGCTGATGCCGAGGCCAGGGCTGCCGGTGCCGCGGCTAGAGCTGGCCGGTGGGGAGACCAGAGACACCTTCATCATGAAGGCGTTTCAGCGTATGAGGCCACCGTCATTTGCAGGACAGCCTGATCCTTTGGTGGCCGAGGAGTGGCTGGACCAGATTGTGAGGATCCTGGACTCATTAGGGATTGTTGAGCCACACCTGAGGATCCGATGTGCCACCTTCCAGTTTACAGGGCTAGCGAGCCAGTGGTGGAAGGTATCTGCCGGCAGGATTAGCAGGTTCGGAGAGGGGTGGGACGCATTTGTGGCCATGTTCAATGACCACTACTTTCCAGCGACTGCTAGGGTCGGGTTCAGGAGAGAGTTTGAGACCTTACTACAGAGGGACATGACCGTGACACAGTATGAGTCCCAGTTTACCGCATTGGGCAGGTTTGCCCCGCACATTATTGGGGTGGAGGAGCTGAGAGTTTATCATTTTCTAGAGGGGCTGAAGACCTCTATCAGGGATAGACTAGCGGGTCACATCATTGACACTTACGAGGAGGCTGTGATCAGGGCCACGAGGGTAGAGAGGGAGTTGGCAACTCTCAGAGGGATTAGGGAGTCCCGGACTCAGACCAGGCCAGCCACAGCACTAGCACTTACACCAGCTCAGCCTACTGTGACCGTCCCAGCTCATTCTGGTAGGAGGCCGCCGAAGAGATTCCGAGGCAGTACCTCTTCTCCATCTACATCCCAGAGGCCTATGCAGCTTTTAGCTCCCCAGCCCACTGTGTCTATTACTCCTCGAGGGGGGGCACCACAGTTGACCATCACATGCTACCAGTGTGGACAGCCTGGCCACAGGATGGCTGATTGCCCATAGAGAGATCCTAGTCAGGGATCAGGGACAGGACCGAGCCAGCTACCACTCCCATCCCAGTCTCAGAGTCAGGCCTGGAGGGCCACACCAGTGTGCTATACTTGTCATCAGCCGGGCCATGTCAAGGCCCACTGTCCTCAGGGGCAGACTTCCCAGAGTGCACCGAGGTCCCACTATTTCCAGCCCGCCCAGGTGCCTTTACCCCAGACACAGTCAGGCTATAGACCCCCAGCACCTTACTACCAGCCAGCATCTTCGGCATTGAGTGTTAGAGCTCCAGCCCCGAGAGGGGGAGGACAGCAGGGGCAGAGAGGGGGAGGCAGACAGGGTCAGACCATACAGGGCAGGGTGTACGCAGTTGCTACCCCAGAGGCTTCTACTGCTGGGCCATCAGTAGTGCGAGGTACCTTTCTTATGTTCAGTTCATGGGCTAGCGTGTTGATAGATTCTGGTGCATCGCATTCTTTCATATCCACTGCATTTGCTATGACATTGGGGTTGACTATAGACCGGCTGGATCCACCGCTACGTGTTGATACTCATGTTGGGGGTAGTGTGACATTGACCAGGATTTGTAGGGGTTGTTCACTTGAGATAGCTGACCGTACTCTCTGCTTTGATTTTATTGTGCTTGATATGACTGGCTTCGATGTTATTCTGGGTATGGATTGGCTGTTTACTTTCCGGGCTAGTATCGATTGTTTCAGGGGGAGAGTTACAGTGTGCACCCCTGAGCGGGATTGTTTTTATTTCACGGGAGACCGTGGAGACTTCTTAGTACCACCCTTGTACGACACTAGGAGTTGGGGAGCCCATAGCTATATGTTGGCTAGTATGATTGCAGGGGATAGTGAGGCTACAGAGGTTGTGTTACCACCGGTAGTAGAGGAGTTTCCTGACGTATTTCCCGACAGCTTGACTAGTTTGCCACCGAGGCGGGAGGTAGAGTTTACCATCGAGCTTATCCCCGGTACTGTACCCATATCTATCCCACCATACCGCATGGCTCCAGCAGAGTTGAGAGAGCAGCTGACTGACCTTCAGGGTAAGGGGTTCATCCGTCCTAGCACTTCTCCTTGGGGTGCCTCAGCACTCTTTGCGAAGAAGAAGGACGGGACGTTGCGGTTATGTGTGGACTACCGGAGGCTGAACCGGGTGACTATCAAGAACAAGTACCCGTTGCCCAGGATCGATGACTTGTTTGATCAGTTGAGAGGTTCGAGATGCTTCTCGAAGATTGATCTTCGATCTGGGTATCATCAGTTGAGAGTGCGAGAGGAGGACATAGCGAAGACAGCCTTCCGCACTCGCTATGGTCACTTTGAGTTCGTGGTGATGCCATTTGGTGTGACGAATGCCCCAGCGGCATTCATGGATTTGATGCACCGTGTCTTTGGCCAGTACATAGATCAGTTCGTGGTGGTATTTGTGGACGATATTTTGATTTACTCACCTTCTGAGATTGAGCATGCTTCCCACCTACGGACTGTGTTACAGATCTTGAGAGAGCATAGGCAGTTTGCCAAGCTCTCTAAGTGCGAGTTCTGGCTCCAGGAGGTACAGTTCTTGGGTCACGTGGTATCTGGGAGTGGAGTATCTGTTGACCCTTCGAAGGTCGAATCTGTTATGAGTTGGGAGAGGCCGAGGAATGTATTTGAGATACGGAGTTTCTTGGGGTTAGCAGGGTACTACCGCTGTTTTGTAGAGGGATTTTCCCGCCTTGCCGCACCGATGACCCGGTTGACGCGCAAGGGTGTCAGATTTCAGTGGACCGACGACTGTGAGCAGTCATTTTAGGAGCTGAAGAGGAGATTGACTTCAGCTCCCGTCCTGATTATCCCTGAGGGAGGCTTGGGTTATACTGTATACTGTGATGCTTCTCGGGATGGATTGGGTTGTGTGCTGATGCAGGAAGGCAGGGTAGTAGCTTATGGTTCTCGCCAGCTGAAGAGCCATGAGAAGAACTACCCCACCCACGATCTAGAGTTGGCTGCCGTCATCTTTGCTCTTAAGAGCTGGCGACACTATTTATATGGGGTGAGATTTGAGGTGTTCTCGGACCACAAGAGCCTCAGGTATATCTTTACACAGAAGGATCTGAACCTTCGACAGAGGAGATGGATGGAGTACCTAGAGGACTACGACTTTGACCTTCAGTACCATCTTGGGAAGGCCAACGTCGTAGCTGATGCACTCAGTCGGAGACCGAGCAGCACCTTAGCCAGCCTAGCCATCAGAGAGTGGGAGATGATGGGAGCTATTGGGGAGTTTGACTTAGAGCTTACCGAGTTTGAGGGACACGCCACCCTATTTAGCTTGTGTGTGCAGCCTACCCTTCTGACCAGAGTTATAGAGGCACAGTTGCTGGATACTGAGGCCGAGCAGATCAGGGCACGGATTGCTAGCCCTGAGGGATTTGAGGGATGGACAGTCCATTCTGACCTTGGTCTGAGATACAGGGGTAGAGTTTTCGTTCCCGAGTCTCTTAGGACTGATGTCCTTAGGGATTTCCACCATTCACGCTTAGCGGTGCACCCAGGGGGCACCAAGATGTATCATGATCTACGCCGTCAGTATTGGTGGACTGGGATGAAGGCAGATGTGGCACAGTTTGTGACTAGGTGTCTCACGTGCCAGCAGGTGAAGGCTGAGCACCAGAGGCCTGGAGGTTTGCTACAGCCACTACCGGTAGCCGAGTGGAAGTGGGAGCACGTTACCATGGATTTCGTGATGGGTCTTCCGAGGTCACCTAGGGGCCATGATGCGATTTGGGTTATTGTGGACAGACTGACGAAGTCCGCCCATTTCTTACCGATCAGAGTGACTGACTCATCAGACGTCCTCAGTTGGTTGTACATTCGAGAGATAGTACGACTACATGGGGTACCGGTATCCATAGTTTCTGACAGGGACCCACGTTTCACTGCACGGTTCTGGCAGAGTTTCCAGACAGCCTTAGGGACCCAGCTGCAGTTCAGTACTGCCTTCCACCCACAGACAGATGGCCAGTCAGAGCGCACTATTCAGATCTTGGAGGATATGCTCAGGGCCTATGTCATGGACTTTAGAGGTAGCTGGGAGGATCACCTTGCCTTGGTCGAGTTTGCCTACAACAACAGCTACCAGTCCAGCATTGAGATGGCACCGTTTGAGGCATTGTATGGTAGGCATTGCCGTTCCCCGGTATGTTGGACTGAGGTGGGAGAGACAGCTGCCTTGGGACCTAATATTGTTCGTGAGACCAAGGACAAGATACAGGTGATCAAGCAGCGGCTGTTGACAGCTCAGAGCCGCCAGAGGAGTTATGCAGATAGGAGGCGGCGGCCCTTGGCATTTGAGGTGGGGGACCATGTGTTCCTCAAGGTATCTTCCAGACGAGGTTTGAGGAGATTTGGGCGCGGTGGGAAGCTATCGCCACGATTTATAGGTCCCTTTGAGATTCTTGGGAGGGTTGGTGAGGTGGCTTATAAGCTAGCCTTACCACCACAGCTATCTGGAGTTCATGACGTCTTCCATGTATCTATGCTGAGGAAGTACCATCCCGACCCCTCACATGTACTTGACTGGGTAGATCTTCAGTTAGAGGGGGACGCTTCCTATGACCAGAGACCCGTAGAGATATTGGACTCGAGGGACCAGGTTTTGTGAGGCAGGACCATCCCTTTGGTCAAAGTTCGTTGGAACCACCATGGGGTTGAGGAGGCTACTTGGGAGCGTGAGGCCGAGGTTCGAGTTAGGTACCCTGAGTTGTTTGATCAGTGATGTATTTTTTTTTTGTTCTATGTTATTTTAAATTTCGGGACGAAATTTTTGTAAGGAGGGAAGGATGTTATAACATGAAATTTTTTTTTTATGATTTTATTATTTATTCTTGCAAATATTAATTAATTATTATTATTATTATAATTATTGGATGTATGTGTATATGTATATATATATATATATATGTATATATATGTGTATAAATTTAAAGTATTTATTTGGTATATGTGTATACATGTGAGTGTGTATAAATTGTGTAAATATACATGAGTGTATGTAAATATATACATGTGTAAAACAGTGTGTGTGGTGTGTGTGTGTAACCGGTTGTGTGTGTGTGTGAGTTTGAGTGTGATACACTCAAACAAGCATGGGTTGGGGTTGTGTGTGTGAGTGGAGTTCAGAGAGTGGGAGGTACAGATATTGGCAGAGGGTAGTTGGTCTTGGGGGAAGAGAGAGAGAGAGAGAGAGAGATATAGAGAGAGAAGGTGAAGAGAAAAAGGAGTGTATTCTCGGGTGGAAAGAGAAGAAAAGAAAAGAAGCAGAAAGTGAGAGAGAGAAATAGAGTTCTAAGGAAGAGAGTGGAGGCTTGGTTGGGCTCGGAGCAAGAAGGTGGAAGAGGGCACGGCTAGAGAGAGAAACGGCCGAAAAATTGGTAAGTGGGTTGCTTCTGTTTCAATTTTTTTTAGAGCATTTCAATTGATTTAAATTGTAGAACCTTGTAGAGCATAATGTAAGGATTAAAACGCAACAAAAATGATAGAAAACGGTTGAAAAATGAGGGAGAAAATGGGATGTGCAGGTCACGGCCATGGGGGGAAAATCTGGGTTTTTCGTTGTGATTGGGAGCTTCAAAACAGTATTAAAAGGCTCCAAAAATGTTTTAGAATAGTTTGGGATTGAAAGGGGCTTCGAAAACACCAAGAAAATCAAGTTTAAAAAGCTTGATTTTCTGAAATTCCGGTCACCGGCGCCGGAGAAGGTGACCGGAGCTTCGCCGGAAAAACGGGGGACGAAGGGGTGCTGTTCCGGGTCGGGTCCGGGTTCGGGTCGGGTCCGGTTCGGGTCAGGCGTGGACCGCCCCTGCCACGTGTCGCGTGGTTGTTTTAAATTAAAATGGAATTTGGGCCGTTTGGTTGCAAGGATAAGAAATTTAGAAATTGGAATTAAATTGAAACCGGGATATCCTATCCCTGTTCTAGGATTAGCCCCTGTTTGGTTAACCTGATTTAGAATAATAAATTAAACTAGTTTCAATTTGAACCTTTTGGAATTTGAACCTTTTAGAATTTGAACCTTAACCCTGAACTTTCGGAAATTACAAATTGACCCCCCAACTGTTAGAAATTACACTTTGACCCACATGATTAAATTATTAATAAAATATTAATTAAATTAATTAATTAATTATTTAATTATTTAATTTAATTAATTTAATTAATTAAATATTCAAAAACATCCCGGAGTCCAAATGGGACAAGTCATTAGTGTATTTTGACTATCTCGACCATTCCGAGACCAATGGTGAGGTCCGTTTTACGAGACGGGGTCCCAAAAAATAAAAGACCTGTAGTAACCCTTAAAATTACCAAAATGCCCCTAACTTGAAACACTGTCAGACAATTTCCGAATTAGGTAAACAAATAGTGTAATTTTATTATCTCGAATATTCCGGACTCAACCGTGGAGTCCGATTTGTGAAAAGAGGTCACAAAATGTAAGGACACGTGTAAAGTGCAAAATGACTGTTTTGCCCTTTTGAACCCCGGTGTCCGAATTGAGTTCTACGAGAACCTAGACTTATTTTCTTAAACGTTCTAGAACCAATGGTAGAGTCTAATTTAGCAGAAAAGAAACTTATGAATTAAAGACATAAAATTTGATGAATAGCATAAATTCAAATAACAATAGACTGAGTTGTAATTTCTACTTTTAGGGACACTGACAGGACAGGAGGGAGCGATCTGATCTTCTGCATTTTCATCCGCCGGTTCAGTTACATATAGTGCACGATCTTCTTAGGGTTGTGACTGACCCTTCAGGTATGGTGTTTTGCTAGTGTTAGAAATGAAGTTAAGTTAGGAATATTTGTGAATGACTGGAATGTTGTATGTGTTTATCTGTAATGTGTTTACCTGTTTATTTGGAATTGGTTGTTCACATGTTATGTGTTACTTGCAAGTTAATAAAGTGAAGAACATGAATCATGATGTACGAACATATGAGATATGCATGTATATGAAACTGACTAGTGATTTATT